>JABTXL010004201.1:119589-142188 GCA_025134845.1 Neodon shergylaensis
TCTTTCTTTCTTTCTTTCTTTCTTTCTTTCTTTCTTTCTTTCTTTCTTTCTTTCATTCTCTGGCTTTCTCTGCAAGCAAGCTAGACTTGAAAGGACATTAGTTGCAGGTAGCTGCCCCTCCCTCGCAGAGTTTAGGAGTTGGAGTAAGCTGGGACTGTGTTTTATTGTAACCATAAACAGCACCCAACGCCACAACAGATGCACCTGGGGACTTATTTAAATAATAAGTGAAATCTGCTTTGTTTCCTATTCAGACAGCTGGTAGCTACTGGGCAGCTGGGGTGAGGGCAAGGCCTCTGGGCAGAGCCTCGGGGTAGGATCTCTTCTACAGAACCCACAGGGAGTGCTCTCACCTTGGTTCTCTGTACTGTATAGCTGTTGAGAGGGCACTATTCAACTCCTATATGGCCTCGGATCCAGTTTTGAATGCCACTTCACTAGGGGTGTGCCTGCCGGCCAGGTTACTCAATACCACATTGCTTTTTGCCTATACAATTAAGCCACCCAAATTTGAGGAAATTTTGGTGAGTAAGTGAATTAGGGGATGCCTTTAGAAAAATCTGTCCTGGAAGCCTGTCTTTGGCCAGAGGAGCTTCCTGAGAGAGCGATGGACCACCTGGTGCCCATCAAGATAACTGCTGCCAAATCAAACAGCAACAAAAAGCCCAGAATATAATGTTGACATGAATGTGGAGAAACTCAAATACTGGGCACTGTTTGTGGAAATATAAAATGTTACTGTCACCTTGGAATAAAATCCAGAGAATTGAAAGCAGGGTCCTAGGTATGTATGTCTTATATTTGTGGTAGCCTCATCCACAGTGGCTAAAATGAGGAAGCAAGCCATGGGAGCACTGGTGAAATACAAGCAACATGACACACAAAATATAGAACAATACTGGGCTTCACGGGGAAGGGCATTCTGAAGTATGCTACAAGACAAACTTTGAAGGCATTGCACTAAGTGAAAAAAGCCAATCACAAAGAGACAAATACCAAATACTGTATGAGCTCATTACTAGGAAATACCTAGAGTGGCCACGCTCATAGAGACAGGTCAGGAGGAGTAGAGCACGCCTGTGATCACAGCCTAGGGCAGGCTGAGGCAGAAGTTTGAGGCCAGCATGCAATATTAGTGACTCTTAGACTAGCCTGAACTACACAGTGAGAACTTGAATGGCTGGGATGAGGAGCTCATAGAGACAGAATTACAGAACAATGGTTACCAGGATCTAGGGGGCAGGGAGAAACCAGGAATGGTTGAATGATACAGAGTTTCAGCTGAACAAGGTGGAGATTAGCTACACAATATTGAATGTGAGTTGAGATGGAACTGTATACAATAGGATGTTTTTACTCTAGGAAGCCAGCATTGGGGAATGTTGTGGAGCAGAATGGTTGTACCAGGTTTAGGATTCCTCATGCAGACAGGAACTGTCATTGGTTCTCTTCTCTCTGCAAACAGACAACCACGAGACAGCAGCAGTAAGCACCCCTGAGCACCAGGCAGGCTGCGCATAGATCATCCTCAGTTTCTGCAACATTTGAATTAAGAGGCACCATCCTCAGTTTAGAAGAAAGGTCCTCAAAGTTTGTGGATTGAGTGAGAATCAAATGAGTTTCACCCTTAGCTCACTAGTGTGCAGTTCAGGGACTCTGTGGTGGTGACGACATGGACGAGGCTCTGGGGTACAGGTACCTCTAAAGCAGCAGTTCTCAATCTGTGGGTCGCAGTCATTGGGGTTGCCTAAGACCACGGAAGACACTGATGTTTACATGACGATTCGTTACAGTAGCAAATTTACAATGATGAAGTATCAATGGAAATAATTCTAGGGTTGCGGTTGCTACAGCATGAGGAACTATATTAAAGGTCACAGCATTGGGAAGGTTGAGAAGCACCGCCCAAAAGCTCTGGGGCAGTAGAGTCCTATGGAACAGGCACTCACCGTGGAAGACGTTCACATTGGAGCTGGAGTGGGGGACAGGAAGAAGAATCAGAAATGACTGGAATTGTCAGGAAAGGCATGTGTGTTCTGGGGGAGCAGACAGTAGACGTTGATGGTAAAACAGTGTTTGTTAGCAGAAGAAGAGTCAGACAGTTACAAATAGGATTTCCTACAGGGGTGAAAGGTCAGTAGGCTGGGAAAAGCCTTTAGGGATGACTATTACAAAGACACTCAACTCCACATGATTCCGGCTGAGAATCCTGTTCTAGGCACTGCTTTAAGCTGTACATATTAAATATTACATTTTAAAACTTAGATTACATATTAAACATACATACATATGTACATTTAAACTTTATGGCAGTCCTACGAGGGACTCTTCATTTCTATATAAGGATGCTGAGGTTCAGAGAAGTACATTGATGACATTCTATTATAGAGTAAATGAGCAATAAAACCTGGGCTAAATGAAGATGTTCACAGAGCCTAACCAGTTGCTCAAGCCATTCTCTGTGATAAAGTAACAGTGAAATCTTTGGAACCGTAGGCTTTTAACATACAACCAAAACTATCTGTGTTGGGTTAAACAGGTTTCCTGGGGAAGTTTTGCAAGTGCCAGAGTGAAAACACTGCCTAGGTTCCAAGCACAACACAATATGCTGATCTGTCCACTGTCTCTCGAAACCGTGTCCCTTTTCCCTGTGCTTGCGTTTAGAGCCTTTCACAAGGAAACACCCTTCATCGTCTCTCCACTGCCCATGCCCATGTTGGCCACGTAGCAAGCGCTCAGAACATTCACCGAGGGAATAGAAGGTTGTACGGACAAGAGCACAGACGCAGAGATGTTGTGATGGTTCATAGGGGCGCTGGGACATGTTTTTCGTCAGTTTCCACACCCGCTCCTAATGGTTCAGGAAGGCTAGAAATCCTTATTTCAGTCTTTCAGGCAAGAAAATCAAAAGCCAGAAAGAGGGTGGCTGGCCCTTGGTGTACACAGGACATAGAAAAGGACCCCCCCAGCCCTCGTGGTCCCTCATGGCTTAACATGCTCCTCCAAACAGGGTGGTGTGAGGCTCCTCAGAAAGGGAGAGGTGGAACATGACGTCACAGCCGTGGCTGACCGATCCATTCCCAGGCCTCTCTTCCGCGAACTTTCCTTTATATTTTATTTCTTTTTTCTTTTTTTGGTTTTTCGAGACAGGGTTTCTTTGTGGTTTTGGAGCCTGTCCTGGAACTAGCTCTTGTAGACCAGGCTGGTCTCGAACTTTCTTATCTCTTCCTAGTTCAGTCCAACAGCTGTTTCCTGTTGACCTTCTTCCAGGGTCAAGTGAAGAAATCAAAGGAAAAGCAAGAAGAGTCCAGATATGCAGAGACCTACAGGAAAGGTCCGATCTGAAGACAAAGAACTTCACACTGCACCGAAATACCCCCGGGCTTTAGTCTGCTGTGGGCGCCTGAGAGGGGAGCTCCACACACATCTAGACGGATGATGTCCATGGGTGGATAGCAATGACGTGCGAAGACGCGACAACCTCGGACTGCCTTGTCCTTCACAGCACCCATATTTCCTTGCCCAGCACAGTCACGTTCCTAACAGTCCCCGGGCATAAGAAAGTGGCACAGAGAAGGGCATGTGCCGTAGAGCTTTCACACAGCGCGCCTTGAGCTGGACAAATGCAATGAGAGAAATCAAGGACTGTAGTTACTTGCGGACTCCCATGCTGTGGGAGATCAGGACCGAGCTGTTTGGGCCAGAAAAAATGGTCATGGAAAATGTGAGGAGCAATAATTTTAAAAAGCTGAGGCCAGTGGGGGCATTCTTGAGGAGGCAAGAATGAGCATGGCCTAAGGGCAGGATGGAGGGGCACGGGACGTGGTGATGTCTGTCTGCTGGGAGGTCAGGCTGCCTCATTCCGTGCGACATTCTGTGCCTTCGTTTCCTCTCCAATAAAATGGGATGCCACGATGGTGATAATAAATATTCTAAAAATAGGCATAAGTTTCCATTTCTGTCTACACCACCAATCCTTGTGGGGTTAAAGTAGCTAATATATGTAAAGAGAGGAAAAAAAAACAGGCAGAGCCTGTAGCCGCTCTCGTTCAGTCACAGTACGGGCACAGTGCGCAGGCGCCAGGGACAAACCCTTCCTCCCCAACATTCCTCCCGGAAGAAGCCAGGCTAGCTAAGAGACACAGAGCAAAGCCCAGGGATCCAAACCCCGCCCAAGGCTGTCGAGAGGCATCCCTAGAAGACTTCTCAGAGAAGATGGTGAAGCTGTGAAGCCAAAGGAGGAAGTTCTTAGAGAGGAAGTCACGGGCAGCGGAGGGGGACTCTCAGAGTCAGTAGCAGGGGTTGAGAACTGAGCTTGGAGATTCAGGGAGCTGAGAGGGTAGCCTGAGAACCCTGGGGCAGGTCTAACCTCTTCTGCAACAACTTGCTAGCACACAAGCTAACTGCAACAACAAACTCCCATATTCTGTAGAGGTTTCCAGGCCCCCCCAAACAAGATAACAAAATCCCACTCCATAAATGTTTCAAGGCCCACTTGCTGGGCCTTGTCCCTGGAAATGAATGCATTCTTTGTTAATTCATCTAACCCCATTGTCTCCTATCCACACCCCCAGAGTTCCCACAGTCTCCCCGGTGTTGTCTCTCCGTGTTCTGATACCACAAGGGGGCTGATGTCATTTGTCCAAGTAGGTAAATCCTAGTGGCAGAACTAAGCCTGGGGTCTGGGGACAGAGACTCCCCATGGGCCAGGCTGTTCCCAGGGTTGCTGATGGAGAACACGCAGCTCCAATTATCAGTAGTTTGCGGCCTCTATTCTTCTATAAGGACCTCCTGGATGTCCCCAGTGTGATCGGAGTCTCAAGCTACCACCCTTAAGTACCTTTAGTCCTCTCCCCAGCTGCCTATGAACCCTGGCCTCAGCATTCACCAGCGGTGTGGGCTGGGGCTGCGTGAAAGGCAGAGACAAGGTCTGCTTCATAGAATTGCTCTGAAGGTCACCTTAGGTAGTATACAGAAAGTGCATCGTAGATGCTCAGACTTCCTTCTGCCAAGCAGTCACTCAGTCAAAGATGGCACCGAGCACCTATGATGTACCCAGCATTATGTTAAGTGCCATGAGACATACAATGAGGATGATGTGCACTTTGTTTGGTTTCTACCCCCCCAAAACAGTAAACCAATGCGAGAATATGTATTACTAGTCTTATGTGTAACCAATGTCATGCTAGGATAACGACAAAATACTCACAAAGCATGACAGAGTCTCTTTGTGTACCACTTATGCTCTGAAGACAATAAGCAAATATGTACAAAATAAGTCAAATGCTCATACAAGATGTAGCCATGCCAACAGGACAGATCCCAGAGAAACATAATAAACACAAATGGCGGCTGGGTAGGATGGACAGTCCAGCAGGCCTTGTGAGTCAAGAGACATGGAGAAGACAGGAAGGAGAACAGGGATTCTGGGTCCCATTACTGGGGTCTTGCTGGTAGTGGTGGAGGGAGCTGGGTCAACAGAAGAAGCCAATGCATGAACCTCAGGCCACCCTAGGTGAGATGGGGAGTGATGGAGTAGATCCGGAACCACAGCTCTGTCAACTGTTGTCAAACGCCGGACAGTATACTCTCCCCACCCTGAGCAACCTGAAGCACACCACTTTCCGAGCTGCATTTTGTCTTTCTGCCTACAGAGCTGGGGTAAACATGAAATAAGATGGTTTGTAAATTGCTGGGTGGTGGTGGTGGCAGCGCATGCTTTTAATCCAAGTACACAGGAGGCAGAGGCAGGAGAAACTCTGTGAGTTTGAGGCCAGCCTGGACTACAGAACGAGTTCTACAACAGCCAGAGCTGCTACACAGAGATACCTGATCTTGAAAAGCAAAACAGAACAAACAAACAAACAAACATACAAAAACCAAAAAGCAACAAAATCAAAGCTAGTTCATAAACGACAAAAGTGGCACCTGACAATCTCAGTTCATTTTATTTCTGGTTGTGATCATAAAAAGTCACAATATCCTTTAAAGAAATCTTTCTTTGGCAAATATAGCCCATCCTTTACCTTGGAGTACTATAGCATGTGAATTTCTTTCTTGCAGTTCTGGGATTTGAACACTAAGCATCCCTAAGTATTCTGAAAGTTTGTAATCTCAGCTAGTTGTCACTGGACAGCCAGGCTGACTTTGAACTCACTAGAATCCTGCATAGATCCCCTGAATGCTGACATTACAGGTGTGTGCCCTCACTCCTGCCTGTGGATTATTGTATTTTGAAAATGAATTTTCGCGTGTTATTTGCTGCCTTGTTGAATTGGGAATATAAGTCTCCAGCCAATCTAGAGAGGAAAACCTGACTATTCTGTGTATCTGAAAACCCCATTTCTAATGTGCTCCATTAAAAATGGTCCTGTAGAGACTCTGGGTAAACTCACACAGGACAGGACAGTGCTGTGGTTTTCTTCCCAAGCCCTCTAGCCTCAGCCTAGGCTCCCACTGGCTCTGGCTATTTGGATTACAGCCTTAATTTCTCCTAAGAACACTTAGCAAACACGGGAACTGAGACACTCAGGGAAATTGTCCTCAGCCATGCTAGGTGGGAATGAGATTAGCAAGAATATGCAAAAACATTCACCCTCCACCCAACCTGCTCTTAAAACAAACCCCCTACTGTAATCACTAACGGGCTCTAACATTGCCTGATGCCTGTCCCCTCCCTGTTCCTCCTGTGGTGGGTGGATTTAGGAGAAGAGCCAACAGCAGCTGGCAAAGACAGAGGAGCAAAAGCGAAAGGACCAGTAGAGGATCTACAAATTGAGCCATTAGTCCATGAATAATTGAGAGCTGCTTCTGTTCCAGATTGATGCTTTATCATAGTTTGGCCCGGGCTGAGGCCCAGGGGGCTCCATTCTAGTCTTGTCATGGTAACCACAGGGCCCAAAGCCAGACCTTGCAAGGTGCTTCCTTAAACACAGTAGCTATTGCCTTTCCCGGTGGGTTGGTAGCCCTTCAGTAAACACAGTCCTTTAGCCAGATATCGTATTGCAGAGAAAGAAAGGCCTGGAGATCCGAACCCTGAGCTTGGAAAGACAGTGCTTTCCACCAGTTCTGTTTCCCAAGAGCGGGGAGGGACAAGTGAACGGGGCCTTCAGTTTACAGGCCCTGAAATTTGGAAGGCTTGAGGAACTCCTTTGTTTTTTCTTTCAGAGTGATGATAGAGAATTTCATGGGAATTAAGACTGGGACAAGGATTGTATCTGCCTAGCCACGGGTAGAGACTTGCCACATCTGCCTTGTTGGCTCAGAGCTCCCATCATGAGCCACACTGAGGCTGGGTCACACTTCTGGCACCAACAAGGTAGAAAGTTGAATAATCTGTCTTAACGCTCACTGTCCTCATTCCCTAACCAAGGAGGTATTTATTTCTTTAGATTATGAGGTCTCCTCATCTGCCCAGGAAGAGGCATCAAGGATGCTGGAGACAGACTTGGACATCAGGCTTATTGACCTTAAAAAAAAAAATCTGGAATCCCTCTGACCTTCAGTTCTATCCTCTACGGAAACAAGGAAGAATGCCCACCACTCTGACTTGTTCTAGCTTCTAACCCCACAGAGGACCAACAGCCCAGACAACCATCTTCTCTCTCACATTCCTGATTACCCCAACACCTGCAGTCCTTACCCTGTGGTGATGGGAGCTGGGAACCCCACTTTTCTGCAGAAGAGAATACCCAGACAGGAGATGCTGGAGGAGAACTTTTATATTATGTTATGGCGCTATGGTGTTCTTCATTGTTCTCTGTTAAAGACTTCGCTTCGAAAGACAATCTGGATGGGTCTCTGCCTCCGAGGCACAGCTCAAGCTCAATGCAAGTAAAATCAGAGAGCACAAAAATCTCCCAAGGGCAGCACTCCCCCTGCCCCACTGGCTACTTTGATGGCCAAACCAAGAATGGAGATAAGTGAGCACTTCTTTCTATGATCGGGAGCACCATGCCCGACACAGCTCCTGAGCCCCAGAAGAGGATTGAGGCTTCCAGCCTCTGGTTAGCTCTAATTCACGAGAAGCTGTGCCTGGTCTGAGAGGTGGGAGATCCTTCCTCTGACCTTCTCTATGAAAACCCTGAAGACGATGAGGATACCTCCCTCACCGGTTTATTGGCGTGATTGGCTCCCTCTTTCCTGCTTTGGGTTTTTGGAAGTTGCAGACCCCAGCCAAAAAGAGGCAGAGGAACCACAGTGGAAGGGATTCTCGAAGGATTCAGAGGAAGAAGTCATTGTCAACAGGATGGCAGAGGGAAAGGGAGGATTGGGAGAGAGGATTCCTCAGGCTTCATGCCAAGGCCTCTTCACTCAGTGGTGCCAGGCCCTCAGCTCAGAGTCCCCAAATCCACTCCCTTGGCAGGGCCATCTGCCTCCCCAGGGCAGCCAAAGGAGATGACTCATTTCCAGACTCCCGGAGGTGGCTCTGATCCCTCTTCCCAGGTACTGCCTAAGTGGGCCAGTTGAAGCCAGGCAGGGCTGGCACTGATGTCCATCCAACTTTGCCTTAAGCGAATCTGCTGATTCATAGCTCTCTTCTAAGCAGCCCCCACCCCGCTCTTCCCCCCCCCCACCCCCATGAGCTGGCATGCTGGAAGCCGCACAGAGGATCTGGTGGTGGAAGCCACCTGGCAGGAACCGGTCAAAGGAAAGTAGGAGCAGAAGCACCTGCCACCCCAATCCCACATTTACTAACCACACCAAGGCCAAAAGTATATGCTCACCCAAGGGGTTCAGGGCCACGAGTGGAGACATGCACATCTTAGGGGAAGTGTTGCCCCAGGAGAGATGTAAAGATTCTCATGAGAAGTTGGGTACCTTGACTTGAAGAAGCTTACAAACTTAGGGCTGTGTATGGCTATGCTCAGGGGCCTCTTTAAGGAAAAAAAAATATTTAAAACTGTGCATTAGAGGAGCCGGAGAGAGGGCTTGGAGGTTAAGTGCACTTGCTGCCCTTGCAGAGAGCTCAGGTTCGGTTCCCAGCACCCACACTGTAGCCAGAACCATCTGGTGTAGCTCCTCAGGAGATCCAACACTCTCTTCTGCCTTCCGAGGCATCAGGCATGAACACAGTGCATGGTATGTACATGCTACCAGCAAGACACATACACATAAAATAAAAATAATGAATCTTTGAAAAAATAGGGAAAAAAAAGCACAAATAAAACCATGGTCCACATAATCCAGGCTCCACCTAATATTTGTAGATGTACAAAGAGTGCAAGTATTTGATTAAATAATACATTATATATAAATATGTTTTTAGTTCACATATATACTATATATATATATATATATATATATATACTCCATATATATTCATGTACTTATATTCTTTAGTATGTAAATATAACCTGCACAGCCTGTATGATGTTGCTTCTATGTATGTGATTTTAGGGCTGACAAACTGGATAATCAATTGGGGGGCTCTTAGGGGAGGCTATTTCTCACATTCTTAGAATTCCTTGGTTGTCTGTAGCTCTTTGTCTAGGGCCGGGGCCCGTGAGAGTTCACTCTTCCATGACAGCGTGTCTGTCGATGTCATCCTTGTTCAAGTCTTGTTCAGGCATTTTATTTATTTATTTTTTTAGTTTTTAAAGTGTGTGTGCAGGGGCATATGCATGTTAGGGTGGGTGTCCCCAAAAGTCCAGAAAAGCATGCTAGACCTTTGTAGCTGGAGTCACAGGCAGTTGAGATGCACCTGATATTGGTGCCAGGGACTGAACCAGGGTCCTCTGTAAGAGTAGTACATATTCTTAACTGCTGAGCTGTCTCTTCAGCCCCGTTATTATTTTTATTTTTATCGTTCTTTAATTATATCATGTGCTTGTGTGTGGGATTGTGCACTGAGCACAGGTTTCCTTGAGGACCAGAAGAGGGCATTGGATTCCCCTGGATCTATCATTCCAGGCAGTTGTGAGCCACCCAATATGAGTGCTGCCAACCAAACTCTACCAGAGTAGTAAATCCTCTTAGCCACGGAGCCGTCTCCACAGCCCTTGCCTATATGCCTATCCACCTTTGTTCTTTGGGTTCTTTGGTTGGTCAGTTTGTACTGAGGACTGAACGTGGGCCTAGGCTTGCTAGGCAAACACTCTGTCTTTGAGCTACGTCTCCATTTGTCTTTTTATTTTGAGACAGGGTCTCACTCACTAAGTTGTCAAACTGTCTTTGAATCCACCCTTTAGCCCAAACCAGCCTTGAACTTTATCAATGATCCTGCTTTAACCTCCCAAATTATACCAGGCCCATAGGTTTGGGGAGTTGTTTGGTATAGCCTCACCAGCTTTCTTCCTCCTTTCCCCCCAGTGTCAGCCTGTCCCCATGCCGGCACCTCCGTGCCTCTGCCGCTATCCCCAGACTGCCTAACAGATGGTTCCTGGTGGTTTTGACTCCTGCTTCTGCCTTCACCAGCTGTGAGGTCCTAACAAGTTGTTTCCCTAACCACCTGCTTGTTGCTTCTCTTAAAATAGAGATGATTGTCGCTTTACCTCCTGGGATTGTTGGAAAAATCAAATGAGCTTTGGGGAAAAAAATTAAATGAGTTAGTATGTAGTCCAACTCTTAGAAGCATGCTCAGCATGTCTGAAGCACATGTAGGTATTAGTAATTAATGTGATTACTCAGCCTTCAAGACTCAACTTGAACATTATCTTCATAAAAAAGCAACACAAAAAAATTACCATAAACAAAGACAAAGAGAAGGGGTTATCCAGAAACACATATGACAAAGGATTCGTCTCCTTGATTTACGGGGAGCAAGTAGGACACTGTAGGAATACAACCATTCAGTAGGAAAGCACCCAAACCTGCAGTTTTCAGACAAGAAATCCAAGGGGCTAATAAACAAGAAAAGACACCCAGTGTTGCTCATAAGTAACCAGTCAAAGCAGTAATGAAGTCTTGCTTGCCAGCTGTGGGAAAGTTTTCAAGTCTGATTAGTACCCATAGATGGCAAGAATGGGCAAAACAACTATTTTATATTATATTATATATATATAGTATATTATATATAATAACCTGTAAATAGTTTTTGAGACAGGGTTTCTCTGTAGCTTTGGAGTCTGTCCTGGAACTAGCTCTTGTAGACCAGGCTGGCCTCGAACTCACAGAGATCCACCTGCCTCCCAAGTGTTGGGATTAAATGCATGCACCACCACCGCCTGACTTTACTGGTGATGATTTTTATTTCTAGTGCTGGGATTTGAACCCAAGACCTGGCACGTGCTGGGTGAACACACTACCACTAAGCTACATCTTCAGCCATGCATAGAAGGAGTAGAGATTTCTGCAGCCATTTCAATGAACATTTTGGAAAGATCCCTCAACACTAAAACCATGCATTCCCATGAATCACCACTCCATCCTCTGTTACTGACACCTCACAAAGAGCAATGTATGTTTCCACTGTAGTTTAGCAGTGTGCCTGGCAGAAAGACACTCAGGAAACATTCATTGAATAAATACGTGAACAAAAAATGTTCACTGAAGTAGCGTTTGTGATAGACAAAAACTGAAACTCACCCAAATGTCCAGCGACAGGGGAGAATTTAAATAAATCACTAACACTCATGTAATAAAGAGCTCTATGGCTGTTAAGACCAAAGTCACACATCTGTGTGTTTTGATTTCAGATGACTTCTAATACACGAAACTAAACTAAATTCTACAATATCAAGTTCAGGGGAATGCACATTGTATGTGATCACTGATAAACAACAAATGATCATACGTGTTCACAAATACAAGAATGGTCTTGTCTTAGTTTGAGTTCCTATTGCTATGGGGAAACACCATGACCAAAAGCAACTTAGGGAAGAAAGGGTTTATTTGCCTTATATTTCCACGGCATTGTTCACCATTGAGGGAAGCCAAAGGCAGAAACTCAAACAGGGCAAGAGCAGGAGCTGATACATAGGCCTTGGAGGGGTGCTGCTTGCTGGCTTGCTCACCTTGGCTTGTTCAGCCTGCTTTCTTATAGCACCCAGGACCCCCAGCCTAGGGGTGGCCCCACAATGGACTGGGCCCTCCCACATCAATCATTTAATAAAACGTTGTACAGGTTCGCCTGCAGCCCAATCTTATCTTTCTCAGTAGAGGCTCCCTCCTCTCAGACAGCTATAGTGTGTGTCGAGCTGACATAAAACTAGGCAACACACTCTCCTAAGTTCTTTCCTAGAAACTCTTTACAGTTCCTCTGTGGGGAAGAGTCTGGGGCAGGGAGATAGGCAAGGGGAGAAAACCTTGTTGTTACTACTTATAATTTTCTCTTCCCTCCACTTCTCTCTCTTCCTCTCCTTCCCTCCCCTCATCTTTCTTGTCCTTCCTTCTCCTTCTCTCCAGTCTCCTCCCCTCCCCCTTCTTTTCTTCCTTTTGTTGTGAATACATGTATTGATTTTATAAGCCAAAAAACAAAGATACATTTTGCTGTTTAGTAGCTTTCCTGGCTCTGCCCTGGATACCCTGAGCCTCCTCCTGGCTGCCTCCTGCTGCTCATCTCCTCACTTCCTGTCCCGGTAATACTGAGTCCCTGGCAGCTCCCCACACACCTGCCACAGTGGCCCTCTTCCCAGGCCTTGGCGCTTGCTACCTGGACCCTCTGTTTCCATTGTTCTTCTCCATCCTGTAGCGCACCCCCAGGCTAGGCTAGAGTCCCAAGGGTATCCCCACCATACCCTTGTGCATCTCTGTCCCTGTGCCCTGTTACCCTAAGATTGGTGGGTTTGGAGGCAGCGGTGGTAAACTGGTCTTGGTGCAGCTCTGTGCTGTGCTGTGTCTTTGCCATGAGTTCTCAGCAGAGGGCTTATCATTCGAAAAGCTCTCAGGAAATGGTGGCCAGATGGATATTAAGGAAGTACACTCTCTCTCCAAGATTATTTAAAGACAAACAAATAGAACTCCACTTCCCACCAAAATCCATTATGATGGATGTTGGTATTACAAGGGTTTTAGGTTTGCTGTTTGTTTTGTTTCTTAGAGACAGGGTCTCACTATATTTCCCAGGCTGGTCTCAAACTCATGATCCTCCTGCCTCAGCCTCCTTAGTCTCGGGGTTGTAGGCCTACACCCTAGTACCTAGTGAGACTAATAATCTCACGTAAAGAGAACCGCCTACAAAGCTGGGTGTTGTGTGGATATCCCTATATCTCTACTAGCAGCTAGCAGTTGGGCTACAGCACCGAACACCTCCATCTTGGATGGAGTATCCTTTCTGTATTGCTCAGCCTGTAGTGGCATCTGGCCCTAGGACCATCTACAGTTCTAACAAGGAGTGAAGCCCGGGGAGAGGGAAGGGCTTACCTACCCATGTACCAAGCTCTGGATGTATGCCAGGCACTTCACCAGGCAGTGACTCACCTGGAGCCACAAAGAGAAAAGACGTTGCCCTCATTCTTCAGGACCTTCTTTTTCACTGGAAAAGAGGGTAGGGAGAAGAAACCATGTTGAGGCAGAAGTAGTGAGTAAATAAATACTGGTGATTGAGGGGTCCAAAACTTCCAGATCACAGGTTCACTTGGCAATGAAATCCCTGCTTGGCAGAGATGTCTGCCTACAAGGTACAAATCATCATTATCACCATCATCATCACCACCTTCATTACTATCACCACCATCACCTTCATCACCATCTTCATCATCTTCTTCATCATCAACTATTTTCATGATCACTATTGTCATCATCATCATCACCATCACCACCATCACTACCATCTTCATCATAACCTTCATCATCATCTTCATCATCTTCATCATCAACTATTGTCATAATCACTGCTGTCATCATCATCACCATCATCATCATCACCATCATCACCATCATCATCACCACCATTATCATCACCATCATCACTATCATCAGCATCACTACATAGCATCATCATCATTGAGTACAAATGGATTTGCAAAGAAGATGACTAGCTGAGGAAAGGATGGAAAAGAAAGCTGACAAGGAGACAATCAAAAGCTTCAATGGACCAGGCCCAAGTCAGCGACCTCCATGGGAGCAGGCCTGAGTGAGTGACCACTGAAGGACCAGGCCTGAGCTAGAGACCTCTGCAGGACCAGGCCTGAGCCAGAGACCCCTGTGGGATCAGGACCAGGCTTGAGCCAGAGACCTCTGCAGGAGCCGGCATGAGCCAGTGACCTCTTTGGAAGCAGGCCTAAACAAGCAACTTCCATGAGAGCAGGCTCAAACAACCTCCTGAATTACAGAGAGACCTCTGGGAGCACCAACCAACCTCCAGGAACGAGCAACCTACAGGGTGACTAGAACCATGGTCCAGACTCCACCATGAAGAGCAACCATCTGAGCCTTGGATCCACTGGCACCTGGAAGAGTGATCACTAGAGACATGACCCCAACTATATCAATTAGAGGAAAAGATGGTTAGACAAGGTAAGAACACAACACCATAAAGAGCAACATGGAACCACCAAAACTAGTGGCTCTACAACAGCAAGACTTAACCACCCCAATACAGATGAAGCAGAAGAAAATGACCTAAGAAATAACTATAGGAGAATGTTTGAGGTCCTTATAAAGGGAATGAAAAATTCTCTCAAATAAACAGAGGAAATGACAAACAAAAAATTGAAAGAAATCAACAAATCCCTTAAAGAAAACCAAGAAAAAAAAAGGCAATCAAACGCTTTAACATCAAATGTACAAAAATAATAGAGTCAGGGAAAGGTTCATGTGGTTCTGGAAGTTCCACAGGACTCAGCTCCTCCGTGAGGGCTAGTCTACCATCTGTGGTGGAGCAGATGAGGAGTGGGGTCCTTCAGGTGTGGGTACTTACAGGCAGCTGGTGGGGGAGAAGTGTGGGCAGCAGATGAGGTGTGGCAGGTAGAAATGAGTTGGGCAGGCCTGCACACTTGCCTCTCCCCTTCCGCAAGCTATTCCTCTTTTACCTCAACTCCCTCCTGCCTCTGTTTTTGCCTTGGCCTCAAAGCCTAAAGGTCACAGTGGCTTTCGCACTGACAGAGCAGCTTCAGTAACATGGCCTGGAGCTCAGGTGGGAGACGATATGGGAAGTCACAGAGGAAAATGTGCAGGATCTTCCAATAGGATAAGCCTAGCACAGGTCTACCATTAATCCACTGCGTGACCTTGAGCAGGTGACTCCTCTCTGTGGATTCTGTCTGAACATTCTCCATGAAATTATTCTTACTAAAACAAACAGGCTCTCACTGTATGTTCCTAACTGACTTGGAACTCTATACACAGACAAGGTTGGCACTGGACTCACAGAGAATCTTTTGGCCTCTGCCTCAAGGTGCTGGCAAGTGTGCACTACCATGCCTGGCTTCACCATAGAATTCTACATTTCACACATGTCTAGACTCTAAACTTCTAGAAACACTACAGGTAGCCCAGAGAGCAAAGAGTAGAAAAAAAAAAAACAATTCTACATATTTCCCCTTCACCAGATTATCTGTAAGCAATAATTGGAACACAGTGCCTGCAGCATCTAATTCATCGTATGGCATTTATTGAAGGTGCCATCCATGTTAAGGAATTGGTTCAATATTCTGTAACAATTAGTGTTTATAATATTAACATCGGTATTTTGAACACTCTCATGTATATCCCCTCCTTTAATCCTCAGTTCCGGGTGGGAAGATGTTTTCCTCCTTATTTACAGGGCTTCTTTTCAAAGACTCAGAGATTAAGAAACATAATCAAAGGTACACAGGGAGGAAACAGCAGGGCCAGAATAAAACTTCATGCCAGTCCGAATGACTCCACGTCTTGACACGTCCCTGCCATGTACGGCCTCTTCTGGAAATAATTACTGCCTGCTTCAAAAGAACAAGCAGCTGCTACACTAACTGACCAAATCTCGTCTGCCCAGGATCTAAGCAATGCTTTCTCCTCCACTGGGTCAATTCCCAATGAACCTGGAACTTCCTACACCTATCTTAATCTGATTGCTCAGTTCCTAACCCTTACCCTCTTGTTTGGGGCGGAGACCGGGGGCTGACCCAACTCTCACCCCACACTCCTTACTCCAGGTTAATCCCCTTTGTGTAAATGGTCACCAGCTACTTTTCACAGAAAGGGGAAGTAACCCACTTCTCACTGTTGCCTGCATTGATGCTGTGTGTTCTGGGCTAACAAGGCCCTGGTAGGAGCCGTGAGCGAATTGCGTGGTTGTTATTTAAACTCGAGGGCTGCTGAGCTGTCTCAGACAAAGCAAGTAGATGATAGTTTAACTTCTCCAAGAGTTGGCACTGGATCCAAAGATCTCTTGTTTTTTAGCTGAGGTCTGGACCTCAGGGTAGAAGGTGGATTTCAAACCACTTTAGGTGGTCCTGGGCCTGCTCAACTCTTGGTCTTGCAGAAGTCCCAAAGCCACAAGGATTGCCTCCCAGAGCCACAAGAAGAAAACCAGTTTGGCTTATTTCTCTAGGTTTGCAATTGCAAGCAGCTCCTGTGGGGGCCCCAAACAGCATTCTGCTCACAGGTCTAGAGAAAGGGAAAGGAATTCAGTCGATATAGCCAGGGAGGTTGTGGGTATGACATCAGATCTGTAAGTAACTCCAGGGGAAAGTAGGACTGCATGCACAGTGGGGGTGAGGGCAGATACTGAAGACTGCTGGAAAGGGACATGGCCCATGTGTCTCCCAGAGGGTAGTCCCAGGCTGAGATGGGGGTGTGCATAAGAATGCCTCATCTGCTAGAAAGCACCAGAAATCTTACTGCCGTAAGGAGTGCGGCCACTTTCATGCTATGGATGAGAAAACTGAGGCTCAGGGAGCGGACTTGCCCAAGGTCCAGCAGAAAGAGGACCAGAATGCAGCCTCCCCAACTCTCTTGCTGCTTTCCCACACAGTCAGCATTAGCTAGGTCTCGTTCTTAAAAGGGGTGTGTGTGTGTGTGTGTGTGTTGGGGTGAGTGTATACAGTGAGTGTGCAAGGGCAGACACCTGTGTGCACATTCGGAGGCTGAAGGAGGCCACCGTGTGTCCTGCTCCATTACTCTCTGCCTTACCCTCTTGAGACAGGGTCTCTCACTGAACCCGGAACAAAGCTGGTTGCCAACAAGCCTTAGTGAGTTTCCTATCTCTGTAAGACAGCACTAGGTTCTAGGTACCGTCACAACCACTCCCAACTCCTGACATGCGGCCTGGGAATTTGAACTCAGGGTCTCATGCTTGCATGGCAAGCATCTCTTACTCACAGGGACTTCTCTCCTGACCTAAGAAATAGTTTCACTGTTTCTCAAGCTGCAGTGAGCATCTTCATGACTACAGATACTGAAGCCTAGTGACTCTGATCCAGTGAGGTCGCAGTTTGTTATACGTCATAAACAGTGTAATAAAGAAAGTCTCCAGGTTTTGCCTGAAAAATACTTAAGAGGAATATGATATGGATCATCAGAGACCTGAAGAACTGGGTAAGAGGAATTATTGGACTTCCTCTTTGCTGCCAGAGAACTCTGGTTCTCAGAGCTAAGTCCAGGACTGGAGTGTTGGTGTCACCTGGGAACTTGTTAGAAGCGAAAACTCTTGGACTTTACCCCATACCTCCCATTGAATCAGAATTGCTGGAGCAGGCCCTAGAAACTGTTTTTACAAGTTTCCCTTAAGACTCTGATGCACACGGTTAAGGACCTCTACTCTGGAGTGAGGGCAGGTAAGACAAATTGAGGGGAAGACAGGAAGACAGAGAGGGAAGGTCTGTGTGACAAGAACGGGCTCTCTGGGGTGGGGCAGTGAGTGCTCGCTCCAGACTGTGAACTCAGAGTGAGGGGAGCTGGGAGAAGGCAGTGCCCTGGGAGGACAGTTCAAATAACCAATCATATCTCTCCAAGTTTAGGAAAATTTTCCCGTAACAGTAGGCCGGCATCTTAGTTAAGGTTTCTATAGCAACAAGGAAACACTATGATCAAAAATCAAGTCATTGAGCCTCACTGAAGAAAGTCAGGACAGGAACTCCAGCAGGGCAGGAACCTGGAGGCAGGAGCCGGTGCGGAGGCCATGGAGGAGAGCTGTTTACTGGCTTGCTCACCATGGATTGTTCAATCTGCCTTCTTATAACACAGGACCACACGCTTAGGGATGGCGCCACCCACAGTGAACTGGGCCCTCCCCCATCAATCACTAATTAAGAAAATGCCTTATAGCTGGATCTTAAGGAGGCATTTTTCTCTCAGTTGAGGTTCCCTCCCTTCAAATGGCTGTGGCTATGTCAGGCTGATATGAACCTAGCCAGGACAGTCAAGAATGCAATTGTTTTGCTCTTCTGGAATGTCAGCTCCGCAAAGGGAAGGCTGCGCTCTTGTTTTTGTTTTTAATTTTTAATCATTACAACCCTAGTGCTTAGAGCAGGGTACAGCTTATGAGTCAAATCCAGACCACGGCCTGCAGTTATAAATAAGAATTTACTGGAACACAGGCACACCCATTCACAACAGGGCTTTTTCTTTTTTAACTACAATAGCAGAGGTGAGTCACTGTGGGCCGTATGGCTGGTGCTTTATACAAAGAAGTTTGATAACCCCTGATCCACACTACTGCGTTCATCGTGGCCAAATGTTCAATAAGCATTCATTGGAAGGATGGGCTTCTTTCTCTGTTGTTGACAGAGAGATGCAGGACCTTGGCCCCAGGGAAGAGTAAAGAGGACAAGGAATGGATTTTAACAGCTGAGGACCTGGACTGA
Organism: Neodon shergylaensis; assembly: GCA_025134845.1. Classification (NCBI taxonomy): domain Eukaryota; kingdom Metazoa; phylum Chordata; class Mammalia; order Rodentia; family Cricetidae; genus Neodon; species Neodon shergylaensis. Next base: position 138,258 of record JABTXL010004201.1, read on the forward strand.
ATTGTGACTCCGCTTTCTATAAGGTTCCGACATTGGGCAGATACTGAGTCTCTATATGTGTTCATAGCTGTATTTGTAAAACAGTAGTAGGACTGGCCAACTATGATCAGTTTATCAGGATGAGGAATTGGATTCCATACTATCCAGCACAGAGCCTGGTCCAGGCAAGGAGGAAGACACCTCATCAGACAGATGTTCAGGGAGAGGGAGAGACACACAGATTTGGATAATGGGACGGCCTGGCCTCTCCACGGGTCTATCCCCAAGCCATGAGTTCTGGGGTGTGGAGGGGGCAAGTTCACAGCAGATTGTTGTGCAACTCAGCTTGGACTTGCAGGAGGCCACAGGTCAACCAGTTGACCCCTGATGACCTTGAAGACAGTGAATAACTAAGGAAGATCTAGTTGGCTCTGGATTTCCTATAGTGTTTTGTTTTGAGATAGGGGTTTTCTATGTAGCTCGGGCTGGGTTCAAGCTCACAGAAATTCTCCCTGTGTCTGCCTTCTGAATGCTGGGATTACAGGTGTGAGCCACCAAGCTGTGCTGTGCAACCTGGGGAATGATCCACGATAGCCAGACTTTTGGTTTTGAATGAGTGAGGCTGTTAAGGATATGACGATCCAAAGTGAAAGGAGAGGGGGAGAGCAAAATATCATTCAATCAAATATTCTAAACAGCCTGCAGAAATCAGTGAGGAAACCTCTTTAAAGTAGCCAACTGGAGTTCCCTGCAGACTATACGCCATCTTGGGCAGGGCAGAGTGTTGCCTCTAGTGAGGCTTCCGAGTTGACAAAAAAAAAAAAAAGCAAACAACAAAACCAAAATAACAACAGATAGAAATGATGTCATTGGGTCCAGAACTCATAGCATCTGGCTGACACCAGCTGGGAAAGCTGAGGCAGCCAGCAAAGGTTCTGGGGTTAGCTTTCTCTCCACCACTGAGCTTCTGGTTCCTCAGGCCACTGCAGACACTTTTGTATTCTGGGATAAACAGTAGTAACCATTAGCAATGGTTTACCATATAACTGTTGTCGAGAATGCAATGTTTTCACTCTGGGGGTGTTTTGCTATTCTTTCCCCTCTGTGTCTCAGGGGCATCCCTAGACAAAGGCCTTTAGGGGACATTTTGAGACAAACATGTTTAGGTCAGGGGAAACCCCACTTTTAGAGTCAACTTCGTAAACTCAAATAACTCATGACAATTTTTGAAAATGATGCTCATGGCCCAAGCCTGCTAGGCTTCTACATGTATTTCCGGTAGTGAAAAGCTATGCACTTGTGTGCCGTGGCCTATTGTGAATACCTGACTGGGGGTCAGAGCTGAGCAGTCCGAAGCTTGTGAGCCCCTGGGCTCACCCTGGTCACAAAAGGACTGACTGTGGCCCTTATCACAAGCTCACTAAGTTCTCCAAGAGGAGAGGGTTCTTTACAATGTGGAGGTGTGGGCCCTGGGTGTTTGTGGTATGGTGAATTACTCTTTTATTTTTCTGTCAGGAGCTCAGCATAGCCCAGGTATTCTGGCAGAAGTCTCCAAGCCCTCTTAGTTCCCCAAGGTAAAGCCGGGCACAAACTTAATTACAGGCAGATACAATCCACATTGGCAGGGCTCTCAGAAACCCTAAAACGCTCCTGATGATCGAATCTTTGCTCCTGAGACTTTGAAATTACCTTACATTCCTGCTTCCTGCCTATCAGCAAATTGAATTTCTCCCTCATGTTGAGAGAGATGCAGTGATTCCCAGAACTCTCCGGGCCAGTGCTGGCAAGTTCATTTTCACATGTGAGAATTGGACCCCGGAAGCTTATTCCTCTCCTTGCTCTCTTCCTCCAAGCCCCAGGCCCTGGCCCACAAACCACAGATCTCATTAAGAACCTCTCGCTCCACCGTGTAGAACTCAATTAGTGTTATCTTCAGGGTCCGAGCATCTGCTGTGTTTGTTCCAAGGAACAGAGGCTTAATGAAAAGGAACGCTGAAGAAATACAACCTGGATTTTATTTCTTCATGTTTCTAGCTTCCTATGTTTCAGGATCCAAGACACTGTAATCCCCCTCTTGGGAGACAGTCACCACCAAACAGAGAAACAGGGTTTTCTGTCTCCCAAGAGCTTGGCTAGTCTCCCTCCACCCTGCAGCCATCCTTCATCCTGTAAACAGCTGCTGTCAATCAAAAATAAGACTCCTACAGACCACAAAGCACATCCCCCAAACACCCACAAACTCTGTGTGTCTCTCTAGTAACTCACACTTGCTGTTGCATCCTTCCAGGAAGCAGAACACGAGTAAAGGGCGCCCCTAAACACCACAGACCAATTCCTAATGGCATGTGCAGAAGTCCTCAAAGAATATGAGAACTCTGGGTGATAGGAACTAGTCAGTGGGGAGGTCTGAGGAGCCAAAAGTCCCATGCTCAGGCTTGGACTCACAGGCCATCTTGACTTTCATTTCCACGGCGCCCCCATGATCCTTCCCATCTTTATATGGACCACGTTCCTTCTTCTCAATCATCTACATATCGAGGTCTCTACAGTAAGTAGATAAAACAGATATGACCTTTCCTCAGTTTAGGAGTCCCCTCAAGTTAACAGCCAAATAAGCGCACCCCAGTTTCTCAGCCGTGCAGAAACAAAATCCACTGTACCTCACTCAGTAAAGAGAATCAAGAAGGACCAGCCCCTCTCCCCTGCCTCAACTCACTCTGCAATACCTTTGAGCCATCTCAGGGCAGGTCAGGCCATTGGCATCATAACCCTTAACAAAGGGTGGCTTGTCTTCCAAAAACAGAAGACAGTTATGCATGTCTAAAGGCTTAGTGATGCTTCTGTGTGGAATGCAAGGCTCTTCAGGGGCATTCTGTAATATTGGTACAGAAGTCTCAGAAAATCTGCACAGTCTTTCTGTGGTAGTGCTATGCCCAGGTTCCAGACTGTGCTCCTCAGTTTCCCAGGCCTCAGGGTGTGCTCCTCAGGGTATGCTCCTCAGGGTATGCTCCTCAGGGTGTGCTCCTCGGCTTCCAGGGCCTGGACATTCCAGGCCACTGAGGAATCTTTGGCTCGGTTGGCCAGGATTAGTGTTCTATCTTTTTCTGTGAGACTAAGGATGGAGCCCAGGGCTCCCTGCATGCTCAACAAGTGTTCCACAGCTGAGCTCCACCCCCAGCCCTGTTTTTACCTTCCTTGCTGAAGAAGCAGAAAGTTGATAAGGGAGTGCACCAGAGCTAGGAGGAAGGGTAGAAGCCTAGGGGCCCTAGGTTGGGACTTCATAGGTACTTTATATGACAATGACTTTCTTGAATCCTCCTGGCTGGCTGACTCATAAACTGACACTAGCGGTTATCGGGGTTCAGTGGGACCCCCTGGGATGTCCAGGTTCTTCTGTCCTGGAACAAGGAGCTAGACAGAGACACACAGTAGATGCAGAGAATGCATTTCTGAGGGAGGAAGGAGAACTATGAGGAGGGCTAGGAGCTTTTAGGAGAAGAGCTAGGAGCTCAGTGGCTTTTACATGGTGTTTGGAGACCGGCTTTCACTAAGTCATTCAGAGTGAGGTATTGAGTTTGTTATACAGCCCAGGCAGGATGTGAACTTTTGATCTTGCTTTCAGACTCCCAACGAGATGGGATTACAGCCCTGAGCCACCAGGCCCAACCTTAAAATCATTTCTGGTCTAAATCTTCGCATCCTCCTCTGTCACCACCTCAGCCAAGCTCTGGACTTCACTATCCAGAGAGGGTTGGGGCTCCTCCTCTCTGGATAACTGTGGTCCTCCCAGTCTCTCCCAGGATCTTCCCCCTGGGCAGCTTCTCCTCTGGCGATCTGTTTCTGAGATCTCAGCCCTCCCAGCTCCCCGCCTGGTTTGATCATCTTTTTCTCACACCCCTCCTCATGTCTCCTCACAGCCCATCTTCCACCTCATGTCTCCTCACAGCCCATC
>JABTXL010004201.1:142198-157865 GCA_025134845.1 Neodon shergylaensis
GTCTCCTCACAGCCCATCTTCCACCTCATGTCTCCTCACAGCCCATCCTCCACCGAGCATCTTTCTTCCTCCCTTTGACCATATCCAGAAGCTCTCCTCTTTAAGACTTTCCTGAACAAGGGAGAGGAGAGCTGGCATCTGCTTCCTACCCAACCCTAGATGACTTTTCCATCTCTACTCCTAAAACACAAGAACCTAAAGGCAGAGGTGAGGTGGAGGCAGAGCTGGAAAGGAGATCACAGATTCCTCAGCCCTGCTCCTCCCAAACAAAGCTGCAGGACACTGGACCAGAGAGAGAACTTGCTCTACCCCGAGAGGGTGAGGAAGCCCATGTTCTAAGACTGAAATCCATACAGCGCCACGCTACACAACAAGTGCCAGGTCTTTATAGAATGCAGGCTTTATTGCCGAGTTCTGTTTCTGCTCGGCTCTGACCTCCAACCCTGCCATTGCTCCTTCCCTGCCATATTGAGTTAATACGACTTTGGTTTTATGATCCAGAGTTCCTTCTAGAACAAGAGTCCTCTCGATCACGTCTGTTCTCGTATTGTCCTTGTTCTTCCATCCAAGCAAATAAACATGAATGACCTCCAAACAACCAGGAACGCACACAAGCCGGCAGCTGGGGGCCCACACCAGCAGCACCAGATCAGTACAAAATGAGGTGTGCCGCCACAAAGAATCTCAAGTGTTCCTTCAGGGGAGCCCAAAGAAAACAGGCGGGCATACCTGAGTCCGTGCAGAAGCCTGGGGGAGAGGGGAAGCGAGTGGGGGAGAGCAGCGGAGAGGGAGGGCCGGAAAGGGAGGAATGGGAAAGGAGGACCCAGTGGGAGTGAGGAATGCCACATAGCCAAAGGACCCCGGGAGGGGCGACACTGGTTGGTTGAAAGGATTCTGAACTTGAGGTCTGCCTGGACTGGCTCTCCCTTTGAGACCGCAAACCCCTGGAGTAAAAGGCTGAGCCCACATCTGCTGCTTCTTCCATCTAGTCCGAAGGGCACGGGTGATAGCAAGAATGGGCAACATCATGCTACTGGCTTTGTTGCTTGGCTAAATGATGAACTTCCTGCCTTGAATATGTTCAATGAGGAATAGCAAGAAATATTGTAACATACACGTTCGCCGTTTTTACTGAACTAGCTTTCTTTGCAGGCTGAAATCTTTCGGTGGTGCACACCTGAAGGGCTGTGAACTGTCGGGAACCTCGTCAGCCTCGTAATTGGTGGAAGGGGATTCCTAGAAGCTGACATGTTGTTCTTTGGACCATATTTCATCAGCGTTTGCAGAAAGGACATAGATCCATGCTGGAAAACCACAGGCACTCCAGAATTGCTGGTGGAGAGAATGATGTGACGTGGCAATGAAGGCCTGAAAGTAGTGGCTAGGCCTTGGCCCCATCGGGGCATCCAAGCAGGAAACAGATCTCTGAATAGACAGGCCTGTGGAACCCCTTGTCCCGGCTCCTGTAGGCACGGACCTTCACAGCCTCTGAGCTATACCCTATTAAATCCCATTTCATCACATTCCTACTTCATAAAACTGGCGCCCATAAGTGTTAGATGTTGCCAGCTCTATGCTGTGAAGCAGGAGGGGGCCTGAATGCTGGTCTTCCAGAGCCCTCATTCCTAACCCCACAGCCTGACCAGCTGCCTGACCGTTGCTTCGTCTCTCAGGTGGTCAAGTCGAATTTTCCTCGTGTGTAATGGGAATACAAAACCTGCTTCACCAGCAACTGATGAGAACAGATGCAGAGACACACAACCAAACAGTAGGCAGAGCCAGGGGAGCCCTATAGAAGAGGGGAAGGGAGGACTATAGGGGCCAGAGAACACGGCCTACAGAATCAACTAAGCAGGGTTCATAAGGGCTCACAGGGACTGAAGCGACAATCGCAGACCCTGCATGGGTCTGTGTCAGGTCCTAACATATATAGTTGTGTAGCTTGGTGTTCTTATGGGACTTTTAAAAGTGGGAATGGGCAGGATGTGTGTGTGTGTGTGTGTGTCTGTGTGTGTGTCTGTGTGTGTGTCTGTGTCTGACTCTTTTGCCTGCTCTTGATACCTTTTTCCCTCCTACTGGGTTGCTTGTGATATGAGGGTTTCTGCCTAGTCTTATTGTATAACTTGTTATGCCTTATTCAGTCAATATGCCTGGGAGGCCTGCTCTTTTTTGAAGGGAAATGGAGGGGGAGTGGATGAGGGTGGGTGGGTGGAAACTGCAGTTGGGATGTAATGTATAAGAGGAGAATAAAAGAGGAAGAAAATCTACTTTAAATCCCTGTGTGAAGTAGACCATGTATGTAAGTCAGTCAGCAGGGGGACAGTAGGCGTGTCTTCCAAAGGCCTCACTTTACAGTTTGGTGGAAAGAGGCCCATGAGGAGTTGGAACTCCAAAACAGCTTCACTAAGAGGCTAGCTTCTCGCAGACACCCCCACCCTCCTGGCTCAAGTCCTCACCTCCTTACCCACCCACTCAGTGAGTGGATGTTATAGGCTGTCCATGAGCCAGTTGTTGCCAAGGAATGGGAGAGTCCAGTGGGGACCTAGGCTTTGAGCTGGAGGCTTAGGCTGCTGTCCTTCCTCGTTTCCTCTTCGCTGGTCCCGAGACTCGGGGCAGGTCCATTAAACCACATGATCCTCAGTCTCCTCACCTGTCACGTGGACATGATAACTTCACCCACACAGCTATGAAGTTTAAATAAGATTTTTGTAGCAAAAGGGCTGGCCTCGGCCCTCAACCCAATACACACCTTAAAAATCAGAGCTCATATCTCCACTGTTGACCTACTGAGGGCTGACCAGGAGTGACCCCGTGGAGCCAACAGACAGGCCCCATTTAGCCTGGCAATTGTTTAAGGTTTAGAATAAAGATTATGTATTGGGAAAGGGCGGAGTGCTTTCGCCGCTGATACTGTAAGGGATTTCTAGTGCAGAGTAATAACACAAAAAGCAATGGACTTCCAGATCGTTTTACGACTGTTTTAAATTCCCAGCAAACAAGGCACCCTTCCTGCCTGCACCTGAGGCAGGCCATGCCCCAGGCTAGCCCCTCAGTAAGCGCTGGCTTGCACAGGTGTGCTCTGGTACCTAGGCAAATCAGGATTAGCAGGCACAGCTTCCAGCCCCACCTAGAGTAACGCCCTTTAGTATTTACCTGTGAAACCCACAGACTTTGTGTGATAGCAGCAAATACCTTGGTTAACCCAACAAAAATACAGACTCACCTTAACTTTAAAAAAATTATACCATACATCAAATATGCATGTATTGCAGCCTGCTGGATGTTCATGAGCAGAATATACTCAGGGAAGCAGAAGCCGGATACATAGTATACAGCAAGAACCCCGAAGGCCCTTCATGTCTACATCCATGTAACCTCTCTCACCCTTTTGTGTAAGCAGGATGTGTGTGGTGAGTATGCTATTGAGTTCAGCTTCTCTCGTTGAACATTATGTTGGTGTGTAATTGGAGACGGTTCATTCCCATTATTGTATGATGTCCCATTATGGGTCTATACCCTACTTGACCCATTCAACAACCAGAGGGCATTTGGGCTGTCTTCAATTTACATATTTCTTTATCAATAATTCATTGCCCATAATGCAACGGTAAGAACTGACTTTTGGTGACTATGTGAACTGTACATGTTTCTGCTGGGCCTATAGCTAGGAGTAGAGTTACCAGGTCAAAGGGCGCGCACAGACTTGGCACTAGTGGACACTGCCAAATACCTCAAAGTGGGTTTTGAGGGGCCCCTGAAAGAACTGTGCTATCATTCTAAACGTGAAGTCCTTTGGACTGAGGGGAGCAATAGGCTTCTGGGAACAGCAAGAAGATACCTTCTGGCCCATAGAGCCCCAAGGCACAGAGCCTGTCAGCATCAAAATGGCCCCTGGGGCTGAGCACGCCAGATATCCCACTGTAGGAACAGGCCTCGGTGTCCCAGGTCCTGCATCAGGTGCGATACTAAGACTTCCCTCACTAAAGGCTCCTAGGGATTGCCAAGGAAGTCAGGAAAGAAGGAGAAACCAAAACTATAAAGAAATCCGGGTTCTATAGAGAAGTTACAAAACCCAGAGCCAACACTCAGAAGGAAATGTGCCAGTCACAGAAGTGAAGTGTGGCTTCCTCGTCTGAGCCACCCGTGAAGAAGAAAAGGAATGTTCTTAGATGCCCTTCCTGGCTCCTCGCCTCACCCAGTCTTTCTACAGAGCTCTCTGCCTCCTCACTTGTCAGCAAGTTACTTCTCAGTTGTTCATCCCCGCACAGCCCTCAGCACCAGTCAGGAGTCTCGGTAACTCTCCACTGCCCCCTCATGGGTCCTCATTTACCCAGAATCCAGAGACAGAGCCCACGTGGCTCTGACTCCCAGAAGCCTGAACCTGTCTTCCCTCATGCCTTTAAATGTATTTCTAAACTGAACATGGCCACGTCAACCCTTAATATAAACTCTTGGAAGCCTTCCCAATATCAGCAGAAGCCAGCCAGCTAACATACTTTATCAAGGCCATTTGGTTAGGGAGAGTCATTAGAACCCATCTTATTATTTAATGTGTTCATAAACAGTAATAGACTCCGAGACCCAAATTTAGTTCATTAACATTTTAATTCCTTCTACTGGGGTGAGGCTCGGTAGCAGAGCACTTAGCTAACGTGGTAGAGACCCTGAGTTTGATCCTCAGCCCTGCAAATAAAACAAAATTGTCTTGGTTGAGGGTTTGTTTTGTGTTTGCTTGTTTCTCAGCTTTTTACAGGCTAGGTTCATTAGAAGAGGGAGAAAATGCCTCTATAAGATTCGGATTAGCTTGTAGAGTGATCTGTGGGACTATATATATATATATATTTTTTTTAATTAGTTGTTGATGTAGGAGGGTCCAACTCACTGCGGGTGGTGTCTACTCTGGGCCAGTGAACCTGGGGTATAAAAGAAAGCAGGCTGAGCCTGTCAAGGGGAGCGAGACAGCAAGCAGCATCGCTTCACAGCCTCTACTTCAGTTCCTGCCTCCAGGTTCCTACCTTGAGTTTCTGCCCTGACTTTCTTCCTTGGTGAGGTGTTACCCGAGTGTAAGACCTTTTCTTCCCTAAGTTGCTTTTGATCGCGTTGTTTTTATCCCAACAATAGAAAGTCTGACTAGAACAGCAAGTAAATGAAAAACAGTATTTCACTAGGATGAATTTCCAGTTTCCTGCATAATCTTGCAGTTTGAATTTGACTGTTTCATTGAGGGGAAAGTCAGAAGAGGGTGTCAGATTTCCTGGAATTGGAGTTATGAACAGTTCCAAGCCTTCACGTGGGTGCTGGGAACTGAATTCAAGTCTTCTGCAAAAGCAGCAGGTGCTCTTAACTGCTCTGCTACCTTTCTGGGCCCCTAAAAATGTATCAATTGAGGCTGGAAATTTCGAGATGGGGCTAACAGAAATTAACCCCAGAAGACTAACAGATGGACAAAAGGAGTGGCAGTTTGGAAATAGTGGGGAGCATAGAGGAGGTCTGAGTGAGGATAGGGAGAAGGCAAATAGAAAAATAACAGTTCATCTTGTAAGAGAACTCAAAAGTGACAGGGGCATTTGAACTGATGATTGAAAGCTGTGTACGGGTGGGAGGCTATTCACCTGGTCCAACCACGTGCAATCCTGCGGTCACTTCCACGAAGTTCCATCGCAGGGCAACCCAACCTTGGCTTCAAACAGTGGAGCCTAGGCACGTGAATGCAGAGGGTGGCTGGGTATGGGAGGAGTTGGATTCGACAGACAAAGTCACTTGATGGTAAAGGGAAGACCTATTTTTTATGGGCCTGATGCAAGACAGGCTGGCGGGAAAGGAGATTTTACCAGGTTTTACCTAGTTGTTTAGCAGGACACATTAGCAGGGACGACATGAATAAAACGAGCACCATGATGCAAAAACCAGTCAGACCTAGATTCCAATGTGGGTCTCACGCGTGTTATTCTAATCTCTGTGCGCCTGTTTTATCCTGTATAAGTATGAATTAGTACTTGTTTCAGACTTGTGAGGACACTTGGCGTGGGTGAGAGCCTGAGAACTGTTAGGACATTTCCTTCCCCCGGTGTATAGCAGCCAGCTTCACCAACTTCAGATTCCCAGTGGGGTCTGACCTGCATCACCCATTGCCCAGACTCCGCTGCCTAAGTTAGCTTCACTAACTTCGTAGTGTGCGCTTCACCATGAGCTAAGACCTGTCTCCTTCTGGCCTCACAAAACCCAAGTCAAGTCAGAAGTCTGTTTTACGCATGAAGAAACAGGCGCAGAGATGTTCTGTGGCCTGCCCAGTCTCATACCGAGCAAGTAGTAAAATCCAGGTCTGGCTGACATCAGGTCTCTCGTCCGCATTGTGTCGTTGCTAGGAGAATAGTCAGGGCCATGAGGTTGTGTAAGACTTTAATCCCAACTACCGATGCTTGCCTGAAGCCTGAGTGTGACACACCTCCGCACACAATGCACTACACACCTAAATAAACAAAAGCACAAAAGTGGAACAATGGGCTGCCCAAGTAAAAATGCTCAAAAAGAAGGCAATATAAACAAACAGAGTAACAGCAGTAATCTCCTGGGCCTTGGAGACAGCATCATCCTTCCCAGGCAGTTAAAGGCAACAACCACAGTGAGGCGGAAGACAGCAGCTCCACCTGGAATGAGGCCACCATTCTCGTCCCCCACCCTGCCTCTCCTGCTGCTGCCGTGAAGACTAACTGTGAGTGGCTCTTAGACAGCATTCACTTTTACTTTCTGTTTGCTGCCATGACCTTGGGACAGGGTTGGGACTAAGGTCATCTGTGTTCTCATAAACCCGAGGCTCAGAGAAGCAAGGTCACCCACTCAATGCCAAGGACGTAGTAAAACAGAGAATTCATTCCAAGTCTCATCTTCTCACTCCTTTTCTCATTGTACTTTAGGGTCACGTCCACACCAAGTTCAAGACACTACACGTGTTAACTCATACGTGGAGATCAGATAACAATTAGTAGGGGCCAGTTCTTTCCACCATGTGGGTCTCAGGAATTGAACTCAGGTTGTCAGACTTGGTGGCAAGCCCCTCTACCCATAGAGCCATCTGGCCAGCCCTTCCTGGGTATTGATTGGAGCCTTTTCTCATCTAGATTGTATGTGCTTTACAGATTTAAGGATCACATCAGTGCTTCTTTGGTTACGTCCACCACAAGGTTCAAAATATCACAGTGTGTTGTTGTTATTGTTTTCATTTATCTGTGGATTATTTTCTGACATCCTTTCTGAGTTCTCTTTTTACCCACTGGATAATTATGAATATGATGCTTAACCTTAGCAAATTAATGCATTTTCCAAGATTCCTTCATTACTGACTTTCAGTTTCATTCCATTATAGTCAGACAAGATATTTTTGGAGTGTTTCTCTCTTTTGTAAGCATATTGAAGCAAATTTTGAAGCAGGACACATGGTCTAGCCTGTGGACTTATCAGAAACATGTCTCCTATGGTTGTCGGATAATGTTTGTGGGCGTCCATTGATGTCTAACTCAAAACTATTGTTTTTTTTTCTTTTTTATTAACTTACAGTTATCATGCAGAATAATTTATGGTATTTTTATTCATGAATATTGTTGTACTTTGTTCATCTCACCTCACCCTCTCCTGTCCCAACTACCCCTCTAGCTGGTCTCCTTCCTTCCCCAAATAGTCTTCCCTGCTTTCATATAGAAAATGTGTGATTTTCCTATTTTAGTGGTTCTCTACTGTCCTAGTGCTTTGACCGTTTAATACAATTCCTCATGTTGTGGAGACCCCAAGCACAAAATTATTTTCACTGCTACTCTATAACTTTAATTTTGTTACTGTTATGAATCATAACATAAATATCTGATAATGCAGATGGTCTTAGGGAACTGCTGTGTAAGGTCGTTTGACTTTCAAAGGGACACAACCCACAGGCTGAGAACCAATGTCCTATTTTCAAATATTTCACACATATATAGTTGAATCTAGAATCTACATGAGGAACACTGTGATGTAGTCTTTCTTTCCTTATTACCCTCTCTTGCTTCTCTGCTACTCTTTTTAGACCTCTCCCCCATATAATCTTCCTTCTACTTTATGTATTGGCCCCCCAAAGGGAGTGGCACTAGTGGGAGGTGTGGCTTTGTTAGAGTAGGGTGGTATGGTGGGTTAGAGGAAGTGTGTCACTGTGGAGGCGGGCTTTGAGGTCTCATATATGCTCAAGCTGCATCCAGTGAGACAGACCACTTCCTGCTGCCTGTGGGATCAAGATGCAGCTTCTTCTCCACTCTCAGCTCCTTCTTCAGCACCATGTCCAAACATGATGATAATATACTAAACCTCTGAAACTGTAGGCCAGTTCTAATTAAATGTTTCCTTTATAAGAGTTGCTATGGACAAGGTATCTCTTCACAGCAATAGAAACCCTAAGACAATATATGTGTGCATATATATTATATTATATATTCATGTATATTTGTATTAGTTGCTTTTCTGCTGCTATGATAAGACACCACAACCAAGGCAACTAATAAAAAAATGAGTTTACTTGGGTTTATGGTTCCAGAAGGATGAGTCTGTCATGGCAGGGTGGGGTTACTGTAGCAAGCAGCAGACATATTGAGAGCTCATAGCTCAATCACAAGCATGAAGCAGAAAGAGCAAACTAGAAGTGGTTGCAGGATTTTAAGTTCAAATCCATTCCCAGGGACACACTTCCTCCAGCAAGGCTTTGTACCATCCATACCTCCCCAAATAGCATCACCAATTCAGCATCAAGTATTCAAATGCCCAAGACTATGAAGGCCATTTCTCATTCAAACTACCACAAGTTTTTTAATGCAGATTCAATATAAGCCAGGTCTGCATCTTTTAATTAGAAAGCTAACATCATTTACATTTAGAATTTTTTGGAAGACATTTGCTGATTCCTGTAAATTTGTTGGGAATTTAAGTTTGATGATAGTTGCACTATTGTTGCTGTTGTTTTATTTGTTTATTTCTCCCCTTTTTATATTGGGGAAGTATACTGACTGGTTTTGTGGGTCAACTTGACGCAAGGTAGAGTCATCAGAGAGCCAGGAACTTCAGTTGAGGAAATGCCTCCATGAGATCCAACTGTAAGGCATTTTCTCAATTAGTGATCAATGGGGGAGGGTCCTGCCCATGGTGGGTGGTACCATCTCTGAGCTGATGGTCTTGGGCTTTATACAAAAGCAGGCTTAGCAAGCCAGTATGTAGCACCCCTCGTGGCCTCTGTATCAGCTGTTGCTTCCAGGAGGATCCTTCCCTGTTTGAGTTCCTGAGCTGACTTGCTTCAGTGATGAACAGTGATGTGGAAGTGTAGGCCAATTAAACCCTTCCCTCCCCAACTTTCTTTCTTTCTTTCTTTTTTTTTGTCTCAACAATAGAAACCCTGGCTAAGACAGGGAGTCTGCTGGATAGTTTTATGTCAACTTGACACAAGCTAAAGTCATCTGAGAGGAGGGAACCTCAATGTAAAAACTATCTCCATCAGCTCAGGCTATAGGCAAAAGCAAAGCATTTTCTTAATTAGTAATTGATGGGAGAGGGCCCAGTCCATTGTGGGTGGTGCCATTTATAGGCAGGTGGTTCTGGGTTCTATAAGATAGCAGGCTGAACAAGCCATGAGGAGCAAGTCAGTAGGCAGCATCCCTCCCTGGCCTCTGCAACAGCTCCTGCCTCCAGGTTCCTGCCCTTTTTGAGATCCTGTCCTGACTTCCTTCAGTGATGAACAGTGATGGAGAAGGTTAAACAAATAAACCCTTTCCTCCTCAACTTGCTTTTTGGTCATGGTGTTTCATCATAGCAATAGAAACCCTAACTAAGATGGGGGGAGGTGGAGTTGCTGGTTTACTGAGCCAGGCAAGACTAACTTTTCTCCTTTGTGTCCTTATTCTTCTCATGAAATGCCTTTTTATGTGCTTTATGATTGAGACTCTTTTTCTGTGTTTAGCACCCTTTAAGCATCGTCTGCATGGTCTAGTGCTCATGAATTGTTTTGGTTTGTACTTACCTTGATGCCTTCTTTTCTCGGCAAATGTAGGCTAACATCACTGGACCTTGCCATCCTGGTTGGCATTTATTTATTTGAAACACTGCTCTATGTTTTTCTGGCTCTCAGATCTGGTGTCATTTGATATATTTTCCTGACAAATGAGTTAACATTTTCTTTTTCAGTTCTTAATTCTGCCTCTTTGTTTTGTGACCTTTGTCATCTGTACTATAATGCACCATGGAAAATATTCCCCTTGGGTCATGCCTATTTCTCAATGGCTCCTGTTCTTAGACATCCCTTTCTTACTTAGGTTTGGGGAATTTTCTACTACAGTTTTATTGACTTTCTGCATCTTTAGTTTCATCTCAGCTCTTTCTGTACCATGAATTCCCAGAGTTGCTCTTACTCATGTCCAAGGTCCTGGGTGTTTATGGTAAGGGTTACTTGATTTACTTGTCTGTTTATAGATGTAGTCCATCTCTTGACCTTGTCTCTCAGCTCCGGTATTCTTGCTGGGCGTGGTCCAGTCTACTGGTGATTGACAGCTGTCACTGACCATTTTCTCTGTGTTTTCTCTGAGTCATTGCATTTTTCATTTACAATATTTCTTTTTTTCAAAACCTTTTCTTTTTTTTTCTTTGCTGGCTTTGTCATCTGTGTTTAGTTTTCTCTTCTGGGTCCTTAATTTATTTCCTTGTTTTCTTCATCAGCTCGCTTGCATCCCTCTTTGAGTCACTGTTCATTTTCACAAGGAAGCCTTGGACTTCTTCACCTGCCATTTGCATCCATTTCAGCATCTTTGGACTCAATAGCTGAAGAGTTACGATCTTTTGAAAGAGTTGCGTGGCTTTGCTTTTTTGTGTTTTGGGGTTGTGGTTTGTATATCCGTTGGGGTGGATATCTAAGTGTTAAAAGACATATCCAACATGAATAACCAAGAATACAATCTCGTGGGTAGAGAAAGAAGATAAGAAAAGAATGAGAAGAGACATGTAGAGGGGGTGTTATCGCCATCAGGCTAAAGAGTCTTTGTAATGGGACTTACACACCCAGGGCAGCCATGTGGAGACAAAGCTTCCCTTGCATCTCTAGTCTCCACAGATGAACCTTGGCCATCTTCAAGAAGCCAGAGTTAAATGACTAAGCCAAGGGGCATGGTTCACTCTTGGGCAGCCTGAGGCCCATGACTTGAACCAGCAGAAAAAGAGGAGCTTTGTGAACCAAATTCTCTTTGAGAAGCTAAAATGAGAGAACCACCAGCACAGGCAGGTGCCCAAAAACTTGGAGCAGGTGTCTCATGTGGTAAAAGTGGAACTAGAGGGTCTAAGGCGAGCTGAAGCCACAGAAGCCAACACTGTTAGGAAACAGAAACTGTAGAGTCGCTAGAATCAGCTGGGGAGGAGAGGGGCGGACACGCAGCAAGGGTCATTCATAAGGAAAAGAACAAGAGCCTCCAGGCAGCCTGCACTGGGTCTACTTGGAACTTGATGTCTTGCCAGCTGCAGTCTAAGCCCGCATGTGGTCTGATGGCCACACCTCATTCCTCTTTTCCTGGTGACTGATTGACAGCTAATTGCAGATTCAATTTGACAGAGAAGAGACCAGCATTCCAGAAGTCCTGCTTAGCCTGGATGGTGCCAAGAGGAGGGGGAGGATCAAAAGAGGACTTCTTAAAGTAAGAGTTAAAAACAACTGTCACATGTTGGGTTTTTATTAATAACAAGTCAAAAAATAAAAAAAACAAAAAATTTTTTTTAAAAAACCAAAAATTAAATAAACAGGTCACACTAGTATTTGATATATAAATAAGTGGATATAGGGCAAGCCAATAAACAAAACTTTGAATAACAGCATCAAGACTTTAGGCTTGATACCATAAGCTATAGGAAACCTCAGCAGTTTAGAACAGGAAGGTGAAGCTATCCATCTGGAGCATGAAATCCTGAAGGTGTAGAATATATTCCATCTCAACAGTAGAACAAGCTTTCCACAGTCAACGGGGCTGGGCTGAACACGTATGGCTAAGGTGTGAGAGCAGTGGGAGGGGGGAGCAGAACTACACGACAAGATGACTGGGGGAAGATTCCATCCAGAATGCCTAGAAGCTATCCAGGAAGAAGCCAAAGACACCAACCAGGCAGGCTGCTGTGGAAATGCTGTAACTCCCCAACTGCCTGGAAGCAGTTACAAGATCCTGGGTTGGACACCATCAGTTTTCAGTGGGTTGGACAGAGCGAAGGGCAGGACTGGGGGGAGGGGGGAAGCAGGTCAAAGGTATATACTCCAATGAAGAAGAACAAGTTCAAGAGGGCTGCTGAATAGACTGCAGTATATTATGGTCTGGGAAAATGGGCAGTGTGGATGTTGAGTAGTATTACAAAAATGATACTTGTATGAAGCAAAAAAAAGCTAATATTTGATTAGCTAATTCCATGATGTGTAAATATGTTTAAATATCATGTTGTACAGCACACACACACATATACTCTCACACACATAAGCAAATAGCATCAAATCTGTATACTTTTCTGTACAGCCACTACAGGGTTTCTTTTTCTTTTTTTCTTTCTTTTTTTGTTTTTTGTTTTTTTTTTCGAGACAGGCTTTCTTTCTAGAGCCTGTCCTGGAACTAGCTCTTGTAGACCAGAGATCTGCCTGCCTCTGCCTCCCCAGTGCTAGGATTAAAGGTGTGTGCCACCACCACCTGGCTCACTGCCGGGTTTCTTTTCAATCCAGAGCAGTTTAGCAGTTTAGACAGAGGCTTTCTCTTCCTCCAGCAGTTTAGGACCCACCCTCTGCAAGATGACAAATGGATGAAGAATAGTTTTTCTTGTTGAAGGCAGAGCAATGAGCACAAGACTCTGATTCCCCCCATATGACACCAGCTTAGCTTTCTTGGCCCCATCACCAACTCTCTGTTTCTTATATACGTGTGGAGGGATGGAAGGGTGTGTAGTGTGTGTCTTCATATGTGCGTACATGCATATGAAAGCCAGAGACTGACTTCCTCAGTTGCTCTACACTTTATTTTTTGAGACACTTCTTCCAGGAAACTGACTGGCCAATGACCTCCGGAGATCCGTCTGTCTTTGCTAGACTTGCCCACTTGGCTTTAAGGCATGTGGTGGGGATCTGAGCACAGGTCTAAGGCTTGTGGCATTACTAGCTGGGCATCTCTTCTGTCCCTCTGCCTCCTGTTTCTTACTCTCTAGTATTAGAGATGGGCTGGGATGAGTACCGGGGCTAACACCATCTCCCAGTTTGGACTATGCAGAAGGATAAAATGGAGGGAGACAACTGTGCAGAAGGCAGCTACATAAACCCAAGCTTATGAGCTCGGTGTCTGCAAAGGAAAAAAAGGGATGTTGGGCCAGCCAGAGTCACAGGACAAGTACATCTTGGGACTTTCCTGTGGTGTGTGGTGTGTGGCCCTGGCTGCCTCTCTTACAGGCACGATGCAGCCTCCAGCACAGGGCAAGGAGGCCAAGATGGCTTTGTCTTTCCAGCCACCCACGCTCCAACGGCATTCAGGGTCACCGTGAGCCCACAATGACTTTCTGATGAAGTGGACACAGCTCCCTGCAGGGCCAACAATCCCACGGTCTGAGGGAAGAGGGGAATGCAGACAAAAGCCCAGGAGGCTTCCAATCTGCCTTTGTCAGTGTGTGCTTCTTAAAGCTCACCTACTGGACGCTGTTTTTATTCTAAGCCATCCATAGCTCTCAGTCAACAGCAAGATGTGTGGTGGTGGTGGTGGGGGGGTGGCAGAAACCAGCACAGCCACCGCCAAGGGACCAGCTTCTGTGGGAACACCTATGGATATATACTGTTCTCAACGGGAACAGAACAAAGTCCCTTTTATCTCTTGCTTTCCAAAAGCCTTTGTGTGCTTTAGAAGCTGGGTTTTATTGTATTATTAAAGCCCCAGTGAGCCTGGCCAAGGCCAGAATTCAGGGAGCTGTCCCAGGCAGCTTCAGCTGGTTCAGACTTCGCCTGTGACCCCACCTGACTCTTGGCTGGTAGCAGCAGCTGCCCAGGAAGGAACAGGCAGGTAGGGAGAGGCTGGCCCTAGCTGAAAGTGCCCCCAGTTTCTCACTAGACTGGCTCAACCAGTTCCCAGGTGTTGTTCTAAGTAGAACCCTTGTTGTTAACATTGTATTTCTTAAAGAACCAGCAACAGACTTAGGGAGCTGGTCGTATTTGTAATATCTGAAACCAGGCATCTTTCAGCTTCGGCAAGGAGGCACTTGGGGGAATGGGAAGGACCAGGTGGTCAGGTTCTGAGCGTCCTGGGGCTTGGGGATCAGGGCAGTATGTTGCAGTTTGTTGCTTTTCTGTCACTCGGTCATCCCAGCGTTCACAGAGGAGAGAAGACCCCAGAGGGGAGGTGACTTGTCCAAGGTCTCACCTTGGTTCGGCGCTCAGTTCAGATAACTACAGTCGGGACTCTGGCTGAGCATTCATGGTGTCTGTCCCCTGGTTGGCGGGCACAGACACTCTTTCGATGGCAGTGCCTGTCTGCTGTTACTGCAGTGAGGGAACATCTCGGCAGCAGGAAAGATGGACTTGCCAGCCAGAGTGAGGGCAAGCAAAATCTTGCTTCTTTCTTCCCTCCCAAACTCAGGGTGGGTCTTCCCACCTCAAATGATCCAGTCAAGAAGATTCCTCACAGGCCTGCCCAGCTACCTGGGTTTTAGTTGATTCCGGATGTAGTCAAGTTAACAGCCTAGATTAGTCGTCACACTTGTCATGACACACATACACACACATAGACGTGTGGCTTTTTTTAATGTGCATGCTGGGGATCCTGACTCGGGTCTCTGTGCTTTCATGGTAAACATTTTACCAACCGAACCATCTCTCTGGACCCTGTAAATTTCTTAAATCACTGATAATCGAAACAACAAACGAACAAATCAAAGCCAATTCTGAGCTTTACAAACAGGTACATAGAATATAGAGACGAACATTTACCATAATTATTTATTTATTACATTAGCATCCCCTGCCGTAGGAGGTGCATTTTAGAACTCACCAGAGACTCATGGAGAAGCAGGAGGCACTTGGCTCCTGTCTTCCCTAGCTGGCAGCTGGTGCCTACTTGTCTAAGCTTGCAGACTCAGTTCATCCCAGGGTTGAAAAGTTTCAGGCAGTCTGCTATGCCACTGAGCCAACATACCAGAAAAAGGAAGAGACTGGAGAAGAATCTTGAGCCCTCAGATATGCATTGGATAAGGCTTTGTGCACTGAACAAATAGAATGGGTGATCTGATTGGGCACAATAATGGACACCAGCAAGGTTTACCTCCTGAAGAACTTTGCCAGCGAGGAATCAGGAGGCGGACAAATGCAATTAAGCATATGAAAGTTCCATTTTGTGCCAAATCAACATGCCAGCCATTTTGCCTTTTTACTAGCTGACATCCATTCTTGCGAGGTTGTAAAATAAACTGCTTAGATTTCTCTCCTGGGTCTCCAGAATGCTTCTTATGAAGTGGGGATCATTGCTTCTCACAGGATCGACAATGGCAGAAGGAGGAGGAAGAGGAGGAGGAGGAGGAGGAGGAGGAGGAGGAGGAGGAGGAGGAGGAGGAGAAGGAGAAGAAGAAGGAGAAGGAGAAGGAGAAGGAGAAGGAGAAGGAGAAGGAGAAGGAGAAG
>JABTXL010004201.1:157875-170634 GCA_025134845.1 Neodon shergylaensis
AGAAGGAGAAGGAGAAGGAGAAGGAGAAGGAGAAGGAGAAGGAGAAGAAGAAGAAGAAGAAGAAGAAGAAGAAGAAGAAGAAGAAGGCTGTTCACATGATTCTTATTTCCTAGCCCCATAATTCTGTAAGTGTGTGTGTCTGTGTGTGTGCCTTTTACCTAATCTAAGCTTCTTGTGAAGTCTGGGTTTGGGACCAGGCTGGGTGAAGTCCAGGAACACTTTCCCGCCCACATCCCAGGACATGCTCAGGTGGGGCGTTGGCTGGGTTGTCCCCACCCTAACCTATTGAGATACTTGGCAGATTCTTCAGTTACACAAATAACTGTGGTCTGAAATTCAAAACAATAATACGGCTGTCATAAGTTTTCTGAGAAACAAAAATCCTAACGGTAAACAATTCCGTGGGGGGTTCTCCTTCACCAAGAATTGCATCTGCAAGCCATTCTACCTGGCTTATACTAATGGTGTAGACAGATCCTGAATCTCTAAATGCATTCTTGCTGGCCAGCAACATGGTGTGTCTTTGTTTCTTTCTGTAAAAAGAATGAGACTGATTAATTTGTAAAGAATTAAAGTTGGATGGGAAGATGATGCAGTGGATAGAGTTCTTGTTCCACAAGCATGAGGACAGGAATTCAGGTCCCCAAGAGCCCCGTATAAGCTGAGCAGGCATGGCAGCCCCTGTAATCCTGATACACTCCGGAGACAGAGACTGGAGACTCCTGGGGTGAACTGGCTAGGTGGATGAGCTGGAACTGGCAAGCTTCCGTTTCAGAGAAAGACCTTTGTCTCTGTATAAAGTGGAGAGCAGGGGAGAAAGACAGCCAGCATCAACTTCCACCTCCACATGTGTGCACACAAATGGGTTTTTTTTTTCAGTCTTGCAAAGTTAGGTGCCCACACATATTCAAACATGCACACACAGACACGGACACACGGACATACACACACACGGTTCTAGAGGCTGGCAATGGTATCTGTTTCACTTCTGGTGAGGGCCTCATGAGGTGATGCATAACAAACCTACTAACTAGGGTCTGTTTTCAGCCTATTCAGTCAGTAATGTCATGGGAGGGGGGTGGACCTCATGCAAATGACCTCATCTAAGTCTGACTGTTCCCTTCCCAGAGGTGCCACATCCAAATACCACTTGTCTTAGGGTTACTACTGCTGTGATGAAACACCATGGCCAAAAAGCAAACTGGGGAGGAAAGGGTTTATTTGGCTTACTTTTCTAGATCACTATTCATCACTGAAGAAAGTCAAGACAAGAACTCAACAGGACAGGAGCCTGGAAGAAAGAGCTGAAACAGATGACACAGAAGGGTGCTGCTTACTGGCTTGCTCATCACAGCTTGCTCAGCTGCTTTCTTAGAGAAGCCAGGACCACCAGCCCATGGGTGGCACCACCCACAATGATCTGAGCCCTCCTCATCAATCACTAATTAAGAAAATGCCCATAACTGGGCAGTAATGGCCCATACTTTTAATCCCAGCACTTGGGAGGTAGAGACAGGGGGATCTCTGGGAGTTCCAAGACAGCCAGGGCTACACAGAGAAACCCTGTCTCAAAAACCAGAAAGAGCTACAGGCTTGCTTATAGCCCAGTCTTATGGAGGCATTTTCTCAATTGAGGTCCCCTCCTCTCGCGTGACTTTAGCTTGTGTCACGCTGACATAAAACTATCCAGCACACCCCTCATGAATGAAACTGAGGATCCAATTTCCAACATATAGACATTTGAGGGGGACACATCAAAACCATAGCAGGATGTGCCCTGCTCTGCATCCCTACTGTTGGGATGGAAGATGACGGGTGGAAAACATGAAAATGAAGTGTTCGTTCAAGTAACTGCAGTCATTACAGTTTCAATGGCATCTTTCAGGGTTAACAGCAAGAAAGATGACATTCAAAGGTGGTAAGGAGGGGGAAAAATCGCAAGAATGCTAGCAACAGATGTGGCTATTTTACATTGCAGCAGCTTTGATGCCTGTGACGGCGGTGCCCGGATGGCTCAACTAGTCAGGAAGCATCCTCTGCTGGGGAGTCCACAGACACAACCTTACATGCCAGGTAAGCACGTTTTCCCCATTCCGGGCATAGGAAAGCTGGGACCTCTAATGTTCGCTGTCCTCAGGTTTATGAAAGAAGTAAGCAGATAAGCGCTAGTAAAATCCTGATCCATTCACCCCAAACCGAGTATACCCCCTGACAGTCTGCCATCTGCTGCACCAAAAGGCGGGACAAAGTCCCAACAGACCCTGTCTTCTGCAAAGCTTTCTTCGCTTGACCCTGCTGTGGTCACCATGGTAAAAGACTCAAATCTCCCTCTCGCCTTGGTTTGATTCTCTGCTGCATCAATCAGCATTCTTCTCGCTGCAGTGAGCAGAAAGTCAGGGAAACTGGCTTGAGCGTGTCAGGGACAAAATGAACTCGTGTCCAACAGAAGACAAACAGTGCTTCAGGCCTGGGCACACTTGGGGCTCCTAGAACATTCATCTGGGCCTTATCTGTCACTTTCATCTCTCTGCCCAGCCTCCCTCTAGCTTCTGAGTGTAGCTTGGTTTTCAAAGGGCTCTTGCCTCCAGACAGAAATTCCACTGCCTTCCCTTCTCCCGGTGTCTCTATTGCTCATATACCAAACATTCGTGGGAACCGGCGTTTCCAGCCCAGAGCAGTCGCCCATCCCTCTGATCTTAGTGGATGTCAGGTATTTGTGCTGTGTACACAGAAGCTTTCATTCAGTAGCCTGAGTTTAGACCGAGAGCTGTGTTTTAATCATGAGAGAATGGCTGCTTCTTGGTGATGTCATTCCATGGGAGTCATGGGTTGCTTTCTCGTGAATGTCTCAGTGCATCAACGATGGGTTGTAATGGACAAAGGGCACAATTACTCCCGATTAGCACCTGCGACAGCAAGCCCAGAGTGATGCGGCAGGACCTGCTGCTGCGCACAGGATTGCAGCTGCCTCTCTTCGAACCAGCCAATGAAACCATTGCCCCTCGCTTGACCGGACTTGTGGATGCCTCTCTGTGTTTGCTCAGACAGCAGTCCTGGCCTTCCCTGTGGCCATGAGCCACACGGCTGTTTCTGCAGTGCCAAGAGCTGCAGCTCTTTCTCAGAGACCATGTGATCTCTGAAGCTTGATCCCAGGATCCCTCACTTGTGGGATCTTCCTGAGTGTCCAAGAGCATCCACAAACACCATCCGTAAATGCATCCTCAGGTTCACCAACTATTTTGCATTTCAAAAGTCAGTTATTTTAATTGCAGTTGGCTGAGCATCTTCCCTCCTCCCCCCATGCCCACTGTAGTCACATCTCTTTCTCTAGGTGAGGTGAAAATGTCGAGTCCCGCAGGCACATAGGGAGTGTGTGTGTGTGTGGGGGGGAACTAGGCTTTATGTTTGCATTTATGGAGATGTGTTCACGTGGGTCGCAGACATTCCTGCGCACATCACATCACATTATTGCAAGTCATCCCGAAGAGGAATGGCTTTCTAAAACACTCCTTTCGCCCACTGTGCCAACTCAGCCACCCACTGGTGCACAGATCCAGGACCCAAGGTCATGTGGAAACGAAATGAGCCCTAGGGCGCTCAGTGCTGAAGTGTATGGAGCCAGGAAAGATGTGGGAAGTTCTCTCCAGACAACAGATACAGAAGCGTGTAGGATGGTCATCCTGCTCTTCATTCTTCAGACCAGAAGTCCCTTCTTAGCAAGAAGCAGCCTGAAAGTGCAGTTACGAAATCATAAAGAAACAAGGACCTTTGTTATTCTTTTTGCTGTGTTAGGGATCAAGCCCAAGACCTCACACACGCTAGGCGAGCGCTTGACCACCGAGCCCCAGCCCTAGCCCTGAGGTTATGAGCAATGAGTGTTATGAACAGCAGAATTTATGGGAATTCCTGTTTGTACAGTGTGAATTCCACACAGAACAGGCATGGCAAGCCACGATAGAAATGAGAAAAGATTTTCAAGTTTTACTATAACCATAAAATGAATATGACTTGGCCAATTACAAGATGAGACACTAAAAAGGCAATAATAGAATCGTCAATTCAAAAAAAAAATTGGGGGGCTGGAGAGATGATTTGGTGGTTAAGAGCAATGTACTGCTCTTGCCGAGGTTTTGCCTTTGGTTCCCAGCACCAATATGAATGGCTACAACTGCCTAGAACTTCAGTTCTAGGAGACACGATGCCTCTTCTACCCTTGATGATATCTGCATTCACACATGTGCACACGAGTGTGTGTGCGTACACACACACACACAAATCAAAACAAGTATTTAAGAGGAAATGTGGATCCACCATGAGAAAATGTTAAATTGTCTTCCTTTGCAGATAGGGCTGTAATCAGATGAAAAGATAATCAAGGGCCAGGAAGATGCTCAGCAGGAAAACATGCCTTCTCAGGAACCACAAGGTAAAAGAGAACCAAGCCCGACAAGTTGGCCTCTGACCGGCACATGCATCCCATGGTACATGTGCACCCGCCTCCGTCACACACAGAATGAATCTGCAGCAGAATGTTCTCAAGAGGGAAACCTGCATAGTTATGCCAGGCAGTTAATAAAATACTTTTCATGAAACTTGTGGTATCTTTAGAACATTTAGTTTCTTATGATTTTTCTCCCAGTCTGTATGAATTATTGATATGTGTGTGTGTGTGTGTGTCTGTGTGTGTGTGATTGTTTATAGACACTTTGGGTAATTAAAGCTTCAGCATCCCTACCCCCAACCTTCTCACTGGCCAGGGAAGAAAGGAGAAAGGGAAGCAATATTAAAGTTCATGTTTGTTTTTCTCATTGCTGGTGAGTCTGCGTCTCGGTGCAAGATCTCACATAGAGGAAACAGGACTGGTTTAGGAGGAAACTGGAATAGCACATTTAAAACCAATTGGTTATCTTTGGTTACATGTATGTGTATACATCTGTGTACGAGTATGTACACTTTAGTACAGTTGTCTATGGAGGCCAGAAGAGGGCATTGGAATCCTGGGACTGAAGCTGCAGGTGTTTGTGATCTGCCTGATGGCATGGGGCTGGGAGCTAAACTTCGGTCCTCTGCAAGAGATGTAAGCACTCTTAACTGCTGAACCATCTCTCTAGCACCAGGAACAATAATTAAAACAGCAACAACAAGTTTTATTTGCATGTATTTTGTTTTGAATATGTTTGCATGTCATAACTTTTTGTTTCTTTGGGAATGTCTATTTTTTTTTTCTACTGTGCAAACTCTACCTTAGGCACCATTTGTTCTTTTCTGGTATCTTAGTCAAATGTTCTATTGCTGGAAAGAGACACCACGACCATGGCACCTCTTATAAAAGAAAACATTTAATTGGGGCTAGCTTACAGTTTCAGAGGTTTAGTCCATTACCAGCATGGTGGGAAGCATGGTAGCATGCAGGCAAACATGGTGCTGGAGAGGTACGTGAGACTTCTACATCCAGATCTGTAGGCAGCAGGAAGGAGAAAGACTGGGCCTGCCTTGAGCATTTGAAACCCCAAAGTCTGCTCCCAGTGACATACTTCCTCCAACAAGGCCACACCTCCTAATCCCTATCAAGAAGTACCACTCTCTAATGACCAAGCATTCAAATACATGAGCCTATGAGAGCTGTTCCTATTCAAACCACCACATCCAGTGAGGGGTCTTTCCATGTGGCAGGGGATCTCACATATGGGCTAATCTGATCACGATCTCTGTTAAGCATGGTGGCATGTTTGGGTACCTTGGTGATTTGGATATCTGGAAAGCTAGAGAACCAGTATCTAGAGGCTTAAGTTCAGAAGAGCTCTCTTTATTTTTAAGTATATGTGGGAAATGCTCAGCACTTTTTCTAGGCCACCGACCCTGTGTCCTGCCTGGGTACTTTCCAACCCTGCCATTATAGCACCAGAATGCTACACACTACCTCTCTGGGTTTTTGTTTTTTTGTTTTTTTGTTTGTTTGTTTGTTTGTTTTCTTCATTTTGAGTCAAGCTTTCACTAGGTAGATCAAGCTGGCTTCAAGCTCATGAGATCTGCCCTTCCCTGTATCCAACATGCTGGGAACAAAGGCGCATGCCACCACATCCAACCCCACCTTGCCTCTTTGAGGTGACATCTTTTAGATGTGGCTTTTGGGATAGGAAAACACTCAATGACCTGAGCAGATTTGTGGTCATTCTTAAAGTGAATACAGACATTTGAACCTCTTGACTTATATGGGATTGCAGGGTTTTCCACATCAAGAGTCGTCAATGATTTTCATAGGTCACCCAGGCTGCTTAGAGGGAGAGACTGAAGGCAACATTAGTCCTTCTCCGAACTGACAGACAGTGCAGGCTGGACTGACGGTAGATACTATATTTGGTTGCCTGATAGAAAGAGAATCCAGACGTCTTCCTGAGTGGGAGTCAGGCTTACCCTGTCTATCAAAAGCTTGCTTTGCTTCAGGAGCTGGGGATTGAACACAGGGCCTTGTGATGCCAGGTGACAGGGCCTTGTGCATGCCTGTGACGGGGATGATGGGGCCTTGTGCATGTTGGATGATGGGTCCTTGTGCATGCCAGGTGACGGGGGTAACGGGGCCTTGTGCATGCCGGATGAGTGCTGTTCCATGGAGCCATACTTGCAACTCAGGTTGGAAATGTGGGCCATGATTCGCTGGGCGACAGCTCAGTTTTGGATTCTGATTTGCACAGCTGAGCGTAGCTAACCGGAGGTGTTCCAGGGCTTGTAGAGCGAACACAGGAATGACTCATGAATTTTTAATTGGTAAATGACTGCTCTTAAGTGTGTGAAGCCGGATCATTCTCATAAGTAGGTTAAACATACTCCCTCATCTATTATTTCATGGTATTCAATTATTTAATAAATCCCTTTCTGTATCAGGGCAAAGGTGAACTTTTGTAGGCCCCCTCTGGGTGCTCATCAATTCTGCATGAGCGGCATCCAAAGTCAGCGAGCTCTGCTGTTACCTTCATCCTGCTAACTCCATTCGGCATCCCTTCTCCTCTGTTTTTTAACTACCTCGCCCAAGCTGGCTTATTTTATCTCTACCAAATCTTCAGTGGTAAATGGGGCAGGGACAATCATTTCCCTTTAACACATTTAGAAGCAGAAAGGGAGGCTCAATTGCTCTTCTACTAGTACTTGACCAAAGGAAGAAATATGATTGGGATCCAGGTCTTCGGATGTCCAAGTCACCGCAGAGGTTGTTACTTAGAAATGAAAGTCTGGGGGGGCTGGAGAGATGGCTCAGAGGTTATGAGCATTGCCTGCTCTTCCAAAGGTCCTGAGTTCAATTCCCAGCAACCACATGGTGGCTCGCAACCATCTGTAATGGGGTCTGGTGCCCTCTTCTGACCTTCAGGCATACACACAGACAGAATATTGTATACATAATAAATAAATAAATATTAAAAAAAAAAAAGAAATGAAAGTCTGGGGTAGGCAGATGGGCGGTCTAGTTCTTTCCAGTTGCTTACACGTGTTAGCCGAAAGCCCAAACAGCCCATGATGACAGGAACAGGAGTAGTTCAATCACGCAAAGTCAGGGAGAGATTTGGAATTCACTCTAAATACTAAAAGAACAGCAATCGGCAGTAACTAGTCCCTGAAAGTGAAGTGGATGGTGTCCTGACCCCTCTAACCAGTCTGGGCACACAGTTAAATACACTGCCTGAGCATTTAGTGATGACTGTCACCTAACTCCAAGTCTCTGGCGCACAGGGAAGAAATTCAGGTCCAGGTCATTTGGCTACCACTGGCTCATCTGTACTGACTCCTACTGTAACAGATGTTTGCAATTCAGCCCCAGGAAACGGATGCAGAAAATCCTCCCTGTACATGTGCCCCTCTGCATGCTTGTACCTGCTCAAGAGCCTCTATTTAAATATTGATCAACAGTAACCCTGTCACCATAGCCACCCAGCCAGGGCCTTTCTGCTCTACCTCCTACCTCCTAGTGAAATCGGAGCTCTCTCTGAAATGTAGGCTCGTGTGGGTCTACAGTAGCCCAGTCCTTGGATCTAAGTCTGGAAGTTAGCTATTGTTAGATCTTTTACCCTTACATATGCATGTGCGCACACGTGCACACACACACACACACACAGAGAGAGAGAGAGAGAGAGAAAGAGAGAGAGAGAGAGAAACAGAGACAGAGAGGGAGGGAGGGAGGGAGGGAGGGAGGGAGGGAGGGAGGAAAGGAAGGAGGAAGAGAGAGGGAGAGACAGAGAGACAGGAGAGAGAGGAAAAAGGAAAAGAGGAGAGAGAGAGAAGCAGGAGAGACCTCTCACTGACACAAACATATATCCTGGGCACATTTTAAATGTGTAAGTGACATAGGCTCTGTTTGGGTCAATTTATACATTAATCCGGGGAGGCTGCTGTCAGTCACAGTCACACTGTGTAGAGCAGGTTAGCCACTAACTCACCATGCTGTCCCTCAGCCTCCCATGCTATGCTCCTATGCTGGGATCATAGGCACGTGCCACGCATGATCACACCCAACAGCCAGAACATCTTCTGCTTGCATTTACTACTTCTGAGAAGATGCTCTCAGAGTTCCCTCCATGCCTACGCGGTGACATCCCTCTCGTCTACAGCTAGCTGGAAGGAAGCAAAGAACGAGGCAAGAAAAGAGAACTCATGCTTTGTGAATGTGGTCTGGACTCCATAGTCTACACACATAGACCTTCTCTTTTCTGACCTCTGCCCAGACCTGAGGGCTTAGGGTTGGCCTCATCTGTACCAAGGCTCTTAATGGTTACAAACTTTTCACCTCATGTTGCATTTAGAGTTGACTCTGGTCTGCTCATCCTGAAGATTCGCCTCCAATGTCCTAATCTGGAACATCAAGCAACAGTTTGTCAAACTCAAGGGGCTCCATAGACTTCAGCCGACGAAGTCGGTCTGCGTTGGTGAGTCACCTCAACACTCAACGCCTGGCATTTCAGCACTGCAAGGCAAACTCATAAAATATTTTATGTGGTGGAACCGCTGATAAAGGCTAATCTGTTAAGGACCGGGAGAACAGACTGTTCTTTACTTACCTAATTGTTCCTGCATGCTAATGTCCCAGTGAAGAATCTGTCTGCAGATTTCACCGACAGCCTTGGCTTTTCCCTGCGGTTGAGAGGGATCTCCATTCGGCATTCAGCTCCGCCCTGTTCTACTTGCCTTCTCTGTAAAATGGATTCAGTAAAATACCAGAGATGCAACGGCAGGATGTATACAGTAAAGTGCAAAGAAATGTGGTTTAGGGGTCTTGATGTGGGGGGTTGAGAAATATAAACAAGATATAAAATATCATGACTTAACAACAGCTGGATAAAGAATAATAAACACATAAATAATTAACAGCTGCCCCCTCTCACTGTGCCCTACAGGCCCTGTTCTGGGAAGCGAGGCAGACATCAGGCTGAGGGCTAAGCACCGTGATGGATACCAGAGGCCCTGTGCTAAGAGCTCTAGGCCCTGAACTGAGGGCCGCAGGGTCTGGGTTAGGTACTGAGCGCTCCAAGGATTGTATTAAGTCCTCCACGCCCCGCACCAAGTGCCTGTGGTCATCATTTCACGTCAGCCTTTCAATCCCATGAGACAGGTATTTGTTCTTCTGGTTTACAGATGGGAGGAACGAGGTGCGGAGGAATTTTCTCCGTCACACATCCGGGAAAAGGCTGTGCTGAATGAGAGCCCAACCCGAATGGTCTCTTTCCAAAGGATGTTACCATTAAGTTTCACCGTGTCCCATAAGTAAATCTAAAAAGAAGAAGGATGAAAGGAAGGGGGTGGGGGGAGGAGGGAAGGGAGCTATTTTCTAACAATGAGGTTAACTACCAAGGACGAAGAGTGGACCTACACACTTTGCCAGATTTCATTCAAACCCACCCATCATTGTGTTGGCACCCTGGAAGAAGGCCTCATTGGTTCTGTGGGCACCACCTCTGCGCTTGGCACTCCCTCACAGATCTCCCTTTACAGTTTTAGCACCGCAACGTTACAGAGCCGACCGTCGTTCTTCCAGATCCTCTTAGTCTTCTAGTCCGAGGGCCACAGCTCTCTCCCATCTCCTCCGTCCACACGCCCTACTTTCCTCTCGCGGTCCCAGCATTTCTTCTCATCCTCAGGCTTCCCCGTTCCCTGCTGTCAGGAGGAGTCCATCCCAGCCCTAATTTCCATCTGCTCTCAACACATCACCCAAATATAGGCTCTACCTACGTTCTTACACCGTGACGATTGTGTCCGCCTAACTCAGAACCTCAGTCTCTCCCCTCCACTATCCCCGCTGCCTATCTCACTGCACAGTGCAGTTGCCCCATAAATATTTCCCGAGCTTCGCTTCAGGTGCCTGGATGGAAACCAGTATTATTGGCGTGCAACAATATTAGAAATTCAGATTCTGAAATTTCCCCTATTAGACGTAATAGGAAAAAATAACTCAGAGGTTTATTTCAAACAGCCAAAGCATTTTGGATTCAGTTGAGAGACTAAGCCAGAGTTTGAATTAAAATCAGCGTAGACTATTCCCCCTTGACCTAATGGCCAGAGCCCCCGCTGACTACAGCTCTAAGAACTGACAGTGATCATCAATTTACTGCTAGCCTTGGGCCAGAACAGACCAAGCTGGCAGGTGTCATGAATAAAATGGGTATTAGCACCAGGGCAGCAGGGTCTGAACTCTACCTAGCCTGGCCATCCTCAGGCTCTTGTTTTTGTTTGTTTGTTTGTTTGTTTATTCTCTTATGTCATGAATCTCTTTAACAACTGGCAGAACCTATGGACCATATCTTAGTATAAAGTTTTGAATGTATAAATAAAATATATAAGATTATCGAAGGAAAATTTTGTTAAAATACTGTTGAAACAATGTCAAGACGTCTCTGAATATTTGGAACTGGTGCTAACATAATCCGTCTGCCATTAAGCAATGCAGTCTAGAGGCGAGTTTTGCAAGTACCAAAATATTGCCATATTGATGAGTATGGGCAATAATTCCAGATATTATTAGCGGGGATGTGACATTAAGTGATCAGCAGTGTTTACTACAGCCAGAGATGCCAGTACTGCTATTACTACAGTGACTTGTGGCTTCAATTTGAATAGAAGGAAACCCCAAATTTCTGCTGGAGTCTAATTTAGAGGTTAGTGGGAGGAGGGGAGGGGGAAGGTTGCTCCCATTGCATTCCAAATTCTATGCGAATATCTGCGAATAGCCCCAGAATAGAACTCAGGAAAACCTAGCAGCCTGTCTACTTCGGTGTCCGTGTCTGAAACCTGGGGCTTGACAGTCATTGATAGTATTTTCCATAGCAGTTGGGGCAGTTAAGGACTCCTCAGACACTGGGTAGCATCCTCCTGTCACTCACTTCTTGGTCATAACCAGAGTCACTTCTCTCAGCTGGCCAATAGGAAGTCATCACCCCTTCATCCACCATGGTGCTGAGGGGATAAAACCCATGGCATCCTGTATGCTATCGCTGAACTCCGCTATCAGCCTGCAGAAGGAAGCCACCTTCTAAAAATGCATTGTATTTGCCATTCATTCATTCATGTGTGTGTGTATGTACATGGAAGGGACACACTTGTCGCCAGGCAAGGCATGTGTCGTTCAGAGGACAACTGATGGGGGGAATCAATCCTCTCCTTCTCCCATGTAGGTCTCAGGGACCAAACTCAGGTCACCAGGCTTGGCAGTGGGTGCCCATCCCCGCGGAGGTACCTCACTGGCCCAGAAGTCCTCTTCTGCAACAAAGAATTGCTATTTTCACAATGGTCCTTATTGGCCAGGAATTCTGGCTTGAGAGAAACACAGATGTCTTCGGAAGTAAAAGGCTAAACTTTAGGAGACCACTATAGAAAGCTAAGGGCTGGCTAAGTACTGGGGAGCCAGCACCCTAAGATTTAGTGAGACCATCTCTCTGGTTGTAAGTTAGGAAGTTTCGACACTTGCAGGCTCAGGAGAAGATCCGAGTGATGACATAAAAATAACCACGTGGGACAATCTCCCAATCTTATTCCTGTCTGCCCGTGACCCTCCTCAACCTTCCTAATGCTCGGATCGCAACCCGCAGGTTGAGAACCCTGATTTACGGAGACTACATTGTTTGTCAAACAAAATCCCACTGGGTGTGCGCCTGTGGGCTTCTAGGAGCTTTCCCGAAAGCATAGCTGTGCATTTGCCTGTGTCTGCACGGCCTTACACGGCCAACTCTCCGGCTGCTGTCCACCTCAAGACAGGATCTTGGGAGACATTGAGCTGGTTTCCAAGTACTCAGGAGGAAGGGCTTTGCTCTGGGCCAAGGCATCCAGCTCCACCCTCAGTCACAACCTGTGCCGCCTCCCCGAGCTCTGTAGTTAGTGAGGAATCACCCCTCGGACTTCCCTTATTCCAGAAGCACTTGAGGAAACCATCACACCACAGACTGCTGGACCCACCCACCCTCCCGCACACCTCTGGTTTGATGGGCCAAAGGATAGCCCTGACCAACACTGTGTTAACAAGCTTCTGTGTTTATTGGGATAGTGTGAGTCCCTTTACAGGATGCTTGGGCAGATCAGAAAACAAAGATGATAAGGAGACAATATAGCCAAAGTACTAAGCCTCAAACAGAAATTTAATAGCTGCCCTCAGGGTGTGTTGTTGGAGGGAGGAAGGGATGACATCAGAGCAGTCTGGAAGCAATGGAAAAGTGGTGATGGGGAGAGGAAGCATGCATCCATAATAATAATAATAATAATAATAATAATAATAATAATAATAATAAT
>JABTXL010004201.1:170644-181736 GCA_025134845.1 Neodon shergylaensis
AATAATAATAATAATAATAATAATAATAATAATAATAATAATAATAAAGAGTGGCTCAGTGGTTCACAGTACTACAGTACTGGCTGCTCTTCCGGAGGACTGAAGTTCAATTCCCAGCACCCACATGGCATCTCAAAACAATCTATAAGCTCTAGTTCCGGGGGATCTGATGACCTCTCAGGCAGGCACACAGTACGCAGACACGAATGCAGGCGACATCCATCCACACAAAACACAATTTTAAACAACCCCAATAAAAAACTAGTGTCATGACCGAGGGTACAAAACGCATGGCTGGTTCAGAAAGTCACAGGAAGCCGCATTTGTCTGGAGTGGGTGTGGATGATAGGTACGTACGCAGGGGCTGCATAACGAGGTCCCTTTGTGTCGCACCCGAGGGTCGCAGGGCTGTTCTGAAAGCAGGTCAGCAGCAGGCAGTAAGGACATGGGGAGAAGACGGGCTCCAGGCTGGGGTTCAAGCGTATGTGGATGTGATAACATGCAACCCACAGAAGTGTCTCAGAAACGCAAGCTGTGGTGGTAGAAGACGAGTTAAAATGGAAATCTGCTGTACTCGAGGTCTCTACGACACATCCACAGAGGGACATCAAAGGGTAGTCACATACATGACTCTAATGAGCTAGAGGAATCTGGCAACATAAACTTAGCAGACCTTAGCACAGGGGTTTCCATAAAACAACTCACACTCCCAGGCCTAGCTAAAGTAGCTCAGAGAGGGTAGGGCCTGAGGGAAGCCCTGAAGACAGAGTCTGGAGAACAGCACTCAAGAGCGGTCTCCAATGGAGCTGAAGTGGGCACAGCCTGCGTTTCCTCCTCCCACCACATCTTCATAGGAATCGGTTCTGGAGTACGGGATCATCAGGTCAGCCTTGGCCAAAGGAAGCGACAGGTACCTATCCAGCACCGCACTTGGCTGGCAGAAGCCATGTGAGCAAACAGTGCCAACGGGTGTTGTTGCAAGCAAGTGTCCCGCCTGATAAGGATGAGGGTGAATGCCATCCCACACTGCCCTCCTCATTCCTCAACTGTCGTTCTCTCTGGAGAAGGGAGTGAAGGAACAGCTGCTCACCCTCTAAGGAGAGTTTCTTCTCCAAGCAGCTTTTTCATGAGTGCCTTTGTTGGATTTGCCACAGCTCAGAAATCTTCCGCAGAGAGGAAGATGCTGAACCGTGAGTCATCATAAAAAGAAATGTAGTCCACAGTTCTCTTCCTTCAGATAAACAAGACACCAACATGGATCTTATTTCATCCTGCCAGACCTAGCATCTGGGGCTCAGCCAAACCTCCACAGACAAGCAGGGACCTGCATCAGGCAGCCCTGAGCCCTCGCCTTTCCCTTCCTGCCTCAGACTTCCGAATAGCCTGGCCCACTGGGGAACAGCTCCAAGCTCAAAGTCATGACCCAGAGGATGCTAGAACGATGGAATACAGAAACATAAAGGGGCCAGGTGGTGGGGTGCACGCCTTTAATTCCAGCACTTGGGAAGCAGAAGAGGGCAGATCTCTGTGAGTTCAAGTCCAGTCTGGTCTACAAGAGCTAGTTTCAGGACTGGCTCCAAAGCAACACAGAGAAACCCTGTCTCAAGAAAAACAAAATAAAACAAGCAAACAGCAACAAAACAACCCAGAAACATAGAGAGATCCTGCACCTTCTCTGTGTGGAGCAGGACAACAGAGGAGCAGTGGGGAGTTAGTCCCAGGGATGGAGGAAAGACACATCAGAGACCATCTAAGAAAATGTTCTTAGATGTTTGCAAAGATCCAAACTGCAGGTAAATTAGAAGGCAATTTCTATTTTCCTTCTCTCATCCGGGAAAAGATGAATTTTTAGCATGTGTTCATACTGAGAATCTTGGCTTAGCCGTCCATAAGACACACTTTGTGAAAGGCAAGGAACCGATGTCAGGACCTTGCTTATCCTTAGAGGGTTTTCTCAGGGAGGAAAGCTAGGACTTACCACACGGGAGAAACAGCCCCGTCCCAACTTCAGGGAAGGCAGGGCTGGAGGTTCAGAAAGGCAACTGCTGGGGCACTGACAGGATTATCACGGGCTTGGCAAGCCCAGGAAATGCTCAATCAGATGGAATGGAAACACAGTGTACGGATGGAAATCTCATCTTGTGGCAGATCTTTATTACCACTGGAGGGGGCGGCCAAGAAGCAGGGAGCAAATCTAAGGTGGCCCGACTGCTGCCCCAAAATATAACAGTGCAAAAAGTCTTCCTCCAGTCCAGGAGGGCTGGGGCAGCCGCAGTAAACACCTGGGCCTGCCTGGAGCCATGGAATCCAGGGCCCTAAGTACCTGGGGCTGGAACATGCTATTCTCACCAGCTGAGTTCCTGAACTTTCTAGGTGAATTTGTCCCTATTTTAATCATCAGTTGGAATGTGACAGCTTTAACTTTAAACCTAAAGAAGCAATTTCTTAAGGCAGTGTTCCATGAAAAGGGGAGAAGTGGAACAAAGGCCATTTCTGGCCCCTGCTCTCTGGAGGCAGGAGGTGGTGTGGGAGCTCCGGCTGACTCTGGGCTCTTCCATGCTTGTGGTTTAGGCTCCTAAAGCTATCTGGGCGGGTGTGGTCATGAATCTACCAGCCAACAGCCTAATTAGAAGCCCAGTGTGAGGAGAAAGGAGGGAATTTCTTTCTTTTTTAGTTTTTTTGTTTTGTCTTTTTGTTTGTTTTTGATGCAAGGTCTCACTGTACGCAGTCCTGGCCTAGAACTTGATATGTAGACCAGCCTGGCCTTGAATTCACAGAGATGACCCTGCCTCCGCCCCCTCAGTGCTGGGATTAAAGCTGTACACCACCACAAGAGCCAGCAGTCCCTTACTTAGGTGCTCCCCTTCCACCCCCTTCGGAAGTGGAAAAAAGCAACTCTCCTTGGGAATAGACAGGCGCTGGTTAAACTCTTCCAGTTTGAATGAGATAAGCGTCGTCACCACTGAGGTTGGAACCTTCTTTAGCTTATTTGCATGACATTTTTCCCAAAGAGAGTCTACACAGGGACTGGGGGGAGGAAAATCCAGTCTCCCTGGTGACACAAGAAGTGGGGAGGCCTGGTGCCCTTCAGAACTCAGTGCCTCAGCCACTTCCCCCATCTCTTCCAGGACAGTCCCTGGGCCTCTTCACCCCTCCTAGCTCGGTTGAAACACTGAGTTGACCCCCACTAAGTGTCTGCTCTGCCAGCAATCCCGCCCTCCCCACCCCCTCCCATTCCCTCACCACCACCCCACCCCCTACACACATAGGCTTGATAGAAGAAGCTCAGAGGTGACCCAGATGACCCGTGACTTAGCCAGTCCTTGTCCTGGTACCTGAGGAGGCCTCTGGGCCAAGGCTGAAGTGACCATTTAGGACAACCAGTAGCTCCACTTCAGGATTTGGCTACAAGATGGTCTCTTGAACCTTCATTACATAAACCTCAAGCCAACAAGGGCTCGGTTGAGTCGCACAGTAAAAGCCTTCTCGCCTTCTCTGTCAGCAAGCAGGAAAAACGCCGGGGTTGTCCAGCTAGACCGACCACCAGTCTAAATTAATCTTCCGCAGAATGAATACGTTCTTAGTACTCACACCAAAACCAAATTCATGTGTTCTGCTTTGGGAAAGGGCGGGCTGCTCTGTTTCTAAGCAGACTGTATCAGCAACCCACTTAAGGTTCTGTACTCAACCCTCCAGAACACCTAAAAGTCAAGGTCACGAATGTCACCAAGGAACCCATAATTAACAGCCAAGCATAGCATTAGACTCTCTAAATTGCCTCACTTTGCTTAAAAAATGGGGAGAGAGAGAGGAGGGAGACTTTTTTTTTAAGGAGAGAGTTAACGTCTTTAATTTAATTTCATATTTTAGGTGTGAGATAAACTTTTGGGTTCATAACTTTTTCTTTTATAAAGAGATAAAAATAAATCATTTAAAATAAACCCTGATTAAATTGCATTTGCCACCTTCTAGGTGGTTTGTAGACAATAGCAATATCACAACCACAGAGTAGCTAAGAGGCAATTCCCATCCAAGCACACGTGCACACACGTGCACGCGCACACACACACACACACACACACACACACACACACACACTACAAATAAGGAAAAGGTGGTTCAGGTGAGGCGAGAGACTTTCTTCCCATCTTAAAGCTGGCAGGCTGCAGGAACAAGAGCGAGTCCCACTTTTACAGCTCTCGAGCTTTGGCTGTGGTCTCAGGAAACAATCACAAAGCAGTTAGTTCACATCCCTCGGACCCGCTGTTTCGCTTATGCTGCATTTTAAACAATATCTTCAGACTCCTTTAGATTCAGCCCTCACCGAAAGCCTGCCTAGCCTAAGTCCTGCATGCATTTGCCATACGAGTCTCCCCAGGTTTTCAAAGGTCTCTTGTAGCTTTTGTGATGGCAAGGAGGGAGGGTTCGGTTATTCCTGAAGAGCCAGAGCCAGTGAGCAGAAGACCAGAGCCTAGGACTTGTCCCGGGTGGGAGGTGGCAGTGTGACGAACTTGCTGGATTTCAGCTTTGTTGATAAGAGAATTGCTCACAGACTCAGAAGTCCAAAGTCACCTGTACTTGCAGAGATTCTCAGGAGATCAGTCTGGGCTGGGGTTGCAGGTAGGAGCATTTTCGAGGGCTCCTTGGAGATTTACAGGTGTAGAGAGGGTTAAAAACCATGGGAAAGCTAGGTTTTCAGAAGAAACTGGGCTTTCAAAAGGCGCTACCCCTGAGTAACAGCACACCGTTTTTGTTTGACTTTCCCATACTAAACTAGACAGCCAGGATCTTCCGTACACCGACTGTTCTTTTATGTTTTAATCAAACCCCTGCAGACAAGCAGTAGCCTAAATCTGGTGGCCCTGAGCCCTCATCTTCCTGCTATATGAGCCTGAGCAATTTGGCGAATCACAAATTATGTGTTCGTGTGTGTGTGTGTGTGTGTGTGTGTGTGTGTGTACATACATATGCACTGAAAACAAGCCATACGCATTTATTCTAATTCGCCTTCTGTCGCTGGAATAAACACCACAACCAAAAGCAACTTGGGGAGGAGAGGGTTTATTTTAACTTATTGTTTATAGTCCATGGTGCCCAGAAGCCAAGGCAGAAGCTCAGGGCCAGATCCTGTGGCAGAAACCCAACAGAGGAATGCTGCTTAAGGGGTTACACCCTTCCAGCCTGGCTCCCCTCAGGTAGCTTTCCTGCACAACTCAGGCCCATCTGCTTAGAGATGGTGCCACCCACAGTGGGCGCTGGGCTCTTCCACGTCCATCAGCAATCACCCACAGACATGCCCACGAGTCAGTCTGATGGAGGCATTTCTTCCCAGGTTGGTCAAGCTGATAACTAAATTTAGCCATCATATCCCTGAAAGCAATTTTGATAGACAGGAGATAGAAGGAAAGAATTGGGATGCTGGAAGTACATCCACTCCAGTGGAACAGACTGATCACCTAAATGTATTAGCATAGAATATATAATACTTCCTGGTATCTTTGACACCTTTCCCCTTCCCTGTAGGCACCAATAGACCAGAAAGAAGCCTGAAGCCATCCTCCAGTGAAGGAGAGAGAGAGAGGATAATGCAGGGCCTCCCTTTGTGAGAGGTATTTGTCACAGATTGATGTATCTGTATTTCTCTCAGCCCTACACTCTCCTTTTTGGTCAGAATGTCTATTCTAGGCTGTACACTATTGTATGACATTATTTCTGGAGACGTGTGAATGTACTGTGTGCTCAGCCCAGGGAAGGGAACTGACAACAGACTAAAGTAAGGAAACCACCCCCTAGTCCAACTTGGTGAATCAGTGAATTTCATCGAGGTAACTTATAGGAGCAGAAACAACTCACAGACAGCTACGTCACCAAAGCCCACCCCAAGGTGAGTGACAGCTCATGAAAGCAGGAACCTGGAGCACACTGCACAGCCTGCAGGCAGATCAGCAGGTTGGAGAGCGTCCTTCCAAGCATCTCTCTTATCTGTTCTTATTTCCCAGGCAGCTTGGTTGGAAGTCTTCTAGCCAGCACAGCCAAGTCTGAGAATGTCTCTCCATGGTCCATACAACTTACATGTGTTTGGGGAAGGGAGCACCCAGTGTATCTGGTCAGTTTCAGGGCTTCTTAGAGTTATTAAGTTGTTTATTTCCTGAACTAGAGGAGCTTTCCTGCAGGAAGACCACCCTGTGTCTTAAGAAACTTCCCTTGGAAGCAAAATGGTGCTATCTCAGAGGAAATTGCCACACAACGACATCCACATTCCTATGGTGGTGAGTCAGGGGCTTGGCCTACTTTACCCTCCGGGATGTGGTTCTTTCCATTGGGTGGGATACATCCCTTGGTTAGTGCTGCAGCAGTTTCCGGGGTCCTTTATCAGTACAGGTCTGTCCTGTGCGTGAAGCTATCAGAAGCTTTTAGCATAGGGCCAAGGCAGCAGGAAGCTGGCTAAGTGCAGAGGCATCTCTTCAGAACCTGTGTGATTCTTTAAATACCCCAGGTGGGCCCATGGAGTTCAACACAGTCCTATAGGTATGAATAATTTGTATTGGTGTGGATTTTAAGGTCAATTTTGTTATATGTATATGTATTTTTGATATTGATTAAGGTATTGTGATCGTGTAGTTTATTTAAAAATGTAATGTATAATTAGGAAATATAGGTTGCTGATGGATAATCATAAATAATAGTCAAGCTTGTAGTCATGTTAGTTAGATTTTTTAGATGTGTATAGATATATTTTAGATAGGCATTTTTTATCTTTTAAAGACTGTAGAATATGGCATTTAAAATATTTTAATAACTTAGGGCTTTTTATGACAATGAGACATGTCTGCTCCTGGCAGCACCAATCTACTTCAAGAGGAAAATGGGCATCGAAGAGGCTCGTTATGGAGTTTGATAGCCATTTGGGCAAGAAACTGCTCTTGCCTGGACTGATGCATAAACTGGACACAAAGAACCCGCAGAGAGAGGACTGCTGAACTTGCCAAAAGGTGAGATGATCTTTCGGGGTTCCTGATCTACAAAGGGTCTGCAAGACATTCTACAGGACACAGCAGATAGTGACTGACTGTCTTTGAAATTTTCTGCTTTATGGAAATGTCTGCTGGAAACTATAGGCCTGTAGGCCAAAGATGAATGCCCCAATGATACAGAGGAACTTTGGGTGACAGTCCAGGCAGCGAGATGTCTCTGTCATTTCTAGAGTTTTCTTATTTCTTGTTTGATTAGGTAGTATTATATCCTTCTGGAGTCTTTGATGGAGTTGAAGAATGGATAGTTATAGTTTTCCTTAGTTATGATAAAAGATAAAATAGATATAAATATTGTAACTGTAATTCTTGCTTGTTAACTGCTTTGTTATATGTAATTTTACTATGTTAAAATGAAAGCCTTTTTTGTTTAAACAGAAAGAGGGGAAATGATGTGGGAGTGATTTTTTTTAATCTGTTGCTTTCATTGGTTAATTAATAAAGAAACTGCCTAGGCCCATTTGATAGGCCAACCCTTAGGTGGGTGGAGTAGACAGAACAGAATGCTGGGAGAAAGAAAGCTGAGTCAGGGAGTCGCCATGGTTCTCCCACTCCAGACAGACGCAGGTTAAGATCTTCCCTGGTAAGACACCTCGTGGGCTACACAGATTATTAGAAATGGGTTAGATCAATATGTGAGAGCTAGCCTATAAGAGGCTAAAACTAATGGGCCAGGCAGTGTTTAAAAGAATACAGTTTCCGTGTAATTATTTCAGGGCATAAGCTAGCCATGCAAGCGGCCAGGTGCCAGGGACGCAGCCCCGCCGCTCTTATTTCAACACAGTCCTTTCTAGGGACATCTGATAACATTTTCAATCTTTTATCTGAACACAGACCGTGTGGAAAATTCTGGTGTGGCATGGAGCTGAAGAAAGCATTACGGTAAGAGTTAATGTCCTTGGTTCTCCAGGCCACTCCAGTGAGCAACACTGCCATATTTGGTGTCTCCATTCCCTGGACTTCCTTCGGCATGTTCATCAGCTTCTTAACCTCAGAGCTCTCCATACCTAAGTATTTAATCCTCTGTCCCCGATTTGTCATAAACCTTAGTCCAAGGGAAGCACCGTGCATCCTCCCAGGCCTCCGCCCCATTGGGGTACACCTGCGGCCTTTCATTCCTATGCTTGCTTCTGTCAAACACTCCAAACCCAGCCTCAGGTCAGTGTGGTCATGGGCTTTTCCCCATGCCCTGTGCCCTTTGGGGTTCTCATTTCACATGCCTGAGCACCGGGCTTCCCAAGGCTGCAGGTGCAATGCTCTCCCTCATACAGGGATGTCTGTTCCCTGTGTGCCACGGTTCAGCTTGGGCAGGGAAGTGTGACCTACAGAAGCAGTGATGGGTTGTTCTACAGCCCCACAGTTCCATGATGATACTGCCCAGGGAGCATCCAGGCCACTGTCTAACACCCACTTAGTGCCCTCTGCCAGATGCTTTTCTTGGGTAACATGTCCCTGTTGTATGAGTTTTTAGTGCTCTCCCATAAAGCAACAGCCCCAGCCCAGGAGTCTAGAACACTTAAATGGGGAAATGGTGACAGGCTCCACGCTTGGGGAATTCCTGGCCCCTTTCTTCTCATTTCCCAGCATCTCCAGCCCCTTCCCCAGCAGGCTCCAAGCATGTGAACCAGTCTATTGGTTTATTGCTGCTGTTTTTACTAAAGTGTGAGTGACTTCTGGGGTTAAAACCACGTTTAGCAGAGCTTAAAGTTCCGGCTTACACAACTAGGGCAGTACACATTTATATCACTAAACAGCTCGTCCTCGGCCCTTCCTGGTTTCACTACTTAATAAATCAACTTCTCTGTTGCTTAAGTTTTTCCTTTGAACACAGTATCCATAAACGTATGTCAAAACCTTTGTCCCCTGAAAGAAAGAAAACCTTTCTGTTTCCAGACTTGAGTTCCAGCCTCGAGCTTAGATGGTGTTCTTCTCTTGGCACCAGAATCTCTGAGACAGCAAGAATTTCTGAAGGAATATTAGCTGGAAGCTATTCCATCCTGAGATTGTAGCCTCACAACCCTTCGTTGTACATTTAGAGTCTCAAGTCGATAACAGTTGACAGCCAGGCCAAGGCAGTGGGAAGGGGCTATGAGGGTCCCTTCTGAGCAGGAAAGTGAAGGGGAGACTTCTGAACAGGCACCCCCACAGTAGAGCAGCCAGACATGGATCTGTATGGGTAACTCCACCGTGGTACACAACAGATGTTCCTCCAGGGGCTGCCCATGCTGCCTGCAGAGTCTCCATTGTCGCCTTGGACAGGAAGTGTGCTGGCTCCATGAATCACCTGCTCAGTGTCCCATCACCTTCCTGGGCAGCTCGTGGCCAGTGACACTTAGAGTTGGTTGGCAGATGCCCAGCCTTCTTCACCTAGGCTCTAGGATACTCTAGAATAATGTCTCTGCTTCAGAGAGAGAGAGACTGACCTTGGCTAAGCTTCCTTCTCTCCAGTATTCTCTGGTATGAATCTCACTGATTCTCACAAATTCTTCCCAGCACACGCAGGCTTGCTAAGCTCCATCTCAGAGTCGGCTTTCCAGGTAGCATCAGGCTCTCCCACAAGTATCTGAGAAACGCAGAGTGTCTGCCCCACTTCAGAACCAACAGCTGATTATAAGGACCGTGATGTCCAGGCCCCGACCACGTGACAGCCGGGGGAGGAAGGTTTCTGCAACATGACCTCTACTCCCAGTGTATCCTCATTCCGCCTTTTCCTGTCCAATGGGGATAAATTGCTCTTACCTAACAAGGTATTGATCTTCCTAAGAGGAGTTTGGAGAGATTATCCTGCCCCAGAACCATCACAAGCAAAGAGAGGAAAGTGCTGGCGGTGGGGACTGAACCACTGCAGTGAGCAATGGGTGGGGGGCATTAAATGCATCCAGAGAAAGGGGCTAAGTCTCCCTGAGCTTTGAACTCAAGCAGTGATTTGAATCTTCCCCCAGGTGGCAATAAGGAGCCTCATCATCTAGGAAGCCTTTCCCAAAGCTGGGCACACATATTCCACGAGCAAGATGACCTCACGCCTGAGAAAACTCCATTCTTCTAGCCACACCATCTAATGGATCTCATGTGTTCCCCAGAAAGAAGAAACATTTCAACTGAAGGCAGCATGGCAAAAACTTATGGTAGAATACCTGCTTGTGTATGTTAAGGGCTAACAAAATCCTACCATGGTTCTCCATGACAGGGAAGAGCAGGTTCAGGAGACCCTTTCACTGTTCAGAACCACGGCAGTGAATAGCCTCTCTTCATGTCTTTACACAGAGCTAACTTGACAGGGTTTGACCTTTATGCGGCTCTTCCAATAAAGGTCCCACAGCAGGTAAGGGTGGGTGAGCAACTCTCATGAAGGGCACTGCTCCAGCATGATTGATTTAAGCTGGGCCGTGGCCTTTTCCTGCTCGAGGCATCAAGGAACAAGATGGAACAGGCAGCCCCTGAGAGACAAACCTGAACAGGAAACTGTCAGTCAGCTTCTGCCCAGAGGAGAGACGGGGCTACAAGTTCCAGATGTGTGAGAGAAAAGGCATCTGACTGCTCTCTTCCACCGAGGAAAGTGACCACACCTGACCAGAACATATGTGGTGACCATCAAAATGAGTGGCAAAGGGTGGGTTGTGAAAACGACCACAATTCTCAATGTTGCTCAACCAGTCACAAGAGTCCTGTTTGTCCCGTTCCTATTCCCAATTCTAAATTTGAAAATGAGGATCAGGTATGGATAGAGAGCCCCCCACCCCCACTTATCACTTATCACAGTATATACCAGGACAATGGAGGGGGTAGTCCAGAATATGTTTTTAGTGCTTGTTTTGTTGAGACAGCATCTCAGGTACACTAGGCAGGCCTTGAACTCAATAGGTAGCTGAGGATGAACTTGAACTTCTGGTCTTTTCCTCCATCTCCAGAGTGCATACATTGTCATGCCTAGTTTTCTGTGGTGCTGGGGACAGAACCCAGGGCTCTGTGCGCAATAGGCAGGCACTCTATAAACTGAATTGTATTTCCAGCCCATAGTGGGTTTTCTTTCTCTCTTTCTTTTCTTTTGCTCTTTCTTTCTT
>JABTXL010004201.1:181746-256742 GCA_025134845.1 Neodon shergylaensis
AACCAACTCACACAAGCAAATATGAAACCAACTCACACAAGACAATATGGAACCACCTCACACAAGACAACATGGAACCAACTTGCACAAGACAACATGGAACAGAGGAAGCTGCAGATTCTGTTATCTATGATAAAGACTTTAAAGCTTTAATACAATATTCCAAGAAGGAAGAATATTTTGAAATGAGTAGAAAGATGGACAATCTCAATGGGGAAATAGAAATGATAAAGAAGATCCAAATGTAAATTTCGGAACCAAAAATAGAAATGAATAGACCAATAAAAATTGTCCAGTGTAAATAAGAGAGAGGAAAACTAGGAGAGAGGTCCCAAGATGAGGATGGTACCAGTGTCTCTAACATCTGTCAATGGAGTCTCAGAAAAAGAAGAAAATGAGTAAAGAGAAAAAAAATAATACCTTGGAAATATAGCCTAAAGTGTCTCCAATTTGACAAAAGGCAGGAAGCCACAAATTCTAGAAACTCCGTGATTCCAAACAGTATAAACACACAAAGCCATTTCCAGAGGCACCGTAGCTAACTCGAATCCATTATTAAGAAAATGTTTTAAAACATCCAAAAGGAAGGCTTCCTATGTATGGAAGAACAGTTCAAATGATGAGGATTTCCTAACAGAAATCATGAATATGCAACCGGAGACAGGTTGCATTTTTATCTCCCATCAGGTTGAAAAAAAAAGCCTGCAATATTACTGATGTTGTGATAGGATCTGAGAAGGTTCATGGAAAAAGAAATAAATCAACCTTGATAAGGGGCAGGTAAGCATCATCTATCAAAACTTTTATATAAACACCTTTTTATTGGTTTCCCATCTTGAAATTGATCCCAAAGAGGTGTTTGTAGGTTTCCTAGGATGCTTATTGTGACATCACATGCAATGGCAAATAAATGCACTAATTAGTACATTACAGATCGATGCAGATGAAATAATTCTTAAGGGAATTACTGAGCCCCACACTGGGATGCAGTGTACTTTTTAGAACAATTACACTGGAGCCAGGTCTGTTGGCATGGAAAAGAAGCTATGATATATTGTGAAACAGCACAATAAAATTTGCCACACAGTACATACATAAATCAGGACTTGTAATTGTGCCTCTGTGACTATAATTGCTGGGGAAAAGAACTGAAATAAACCCCAGGGTGACATCAGTCGTTGCGTCTGGGGAGCAAACAGGAGCTCAGAACATGTACTCTTTATTATAACCCTGTGTGGGCTTTAGGAAGAACATCCTCTTGCAATGCTCTGGTCTTAGAAACACTCCAATCTTTCACTGGTTTCTGGAAACATAGCTCTTATCCACTTCTCTTATGGAAATCCAGCCATTTAGCTGTCGTCTCCCAGGAAGGAGGTTATGCAGTGTTTCACAGTAAATTACATCAAAATTTACCAGCTCAGAACATCCACCTTGTTGTCTCATGAATCCTATAAGGATTGGGAACCCTTGGATGATGTGGCTAGGTGC
The DNA here is from genome assembly GCA_025134845.1 of Neodon shergylaensis. Taxonomy (NCBI): domain Eukaryota; kingdom Metazoa; phylum Chordata; class Mammalia; order Rodentia; family Cricetidae; genus Neodon; species Neodon shergylaensis. The sequence continues at coordinate 183,235 of JABTXL010004201.1, forward strand.
TGTGGTTGGGTTCTCTCCTGAGGTTTGGGTAACAGTATCATCTGGGGACTGTCACCATCTGAAGGTTTGCCCAGGGTGAGAGGGTCTGCCTTATCCAAAATGCCACTGTGATTGCTGTCAAAGTTCCTCATTGGTCTTAATTCCTCGCCCCATGGGCCTCTCTACAGAATGCTTGTAGGACAGCTTCCTTCTCCTCCTAGTGACTTCCTTCCCTTGTAGGGAGGGAAAGCTTCACGCATGTGCGAACCTGGGGGTGGATGCAAGTGGGTGTATATGCCAGAAATGGATGTTGGCTATGCTCCTTAATTGTAGTCCACCTTAATTTTTGAGACAGAGTATCTTGCTGAGCCTGGAACTCACGAGTTCAGCTAGACCGACTGCCCACCGAGCTCTAGGATCTGTCTTTGTCAACACAGTGGGGTTGCAGACACATGAGCTTGTGCCTATCTTTTTCCATGGGTGCTAGGGATCTGAACCCAGGTCCACATGCTTGCTAACAAACACATCACCCACCGAGTCATCCCCCAGCCCCTGCTGTGACTTCTGTGGCAGCTTACTGGCCACACAAACCGGTTGTGGTGTTTGAGGAGAATACTGGGAGACAGGGAACATTGCCCTCACCTTGAAGATCCCAAGGATAAAATTTTGCTCACTCTTTCTCTTCTGGTTTAAGTTCACCGACCTAAGAACCTGTGAAGTCTATAGATCTGTTCTCATGTCATCACAGGTTAAGGGATTTGGGGGCTTCTGATCTCCCATCAGAGGGTTAGGAGCTAACTAGCAACACCAATAAATAGAGGCCCCCAATCTTTCCCAATCCGCAGGGAACTCCAGTTTACCCAGAGTGCAATGAGTCTGGGGAAGCTGCAAGGGCACACAACTGATGGAGCACAGAACTAGGCACCTCTGCGACAGTCCCTTTAACACTGTCATTCACTCTTGACACTCAGTTCTGCCCTGCAGCCCAGCAGGCCGGCAGGACCTCTATCTCCTCCTCCGAGCTAATTACCCTCAGCCATGGAGACAAAGGAGCAGAAGTACTTGCCAGTTCCAGACCAACTGGAGAGTCAGTCAAGATTGTTGATTGCTAAGAAAATATTAGAGGGTGATCGATAAAATCTGAGGATTAAAGGTTCCCACGTCTCCAAATAGCTGAGAACTTGGAGGAGAATTTTCCTGACATATACAATGTTTACAAAAGATTTGCATTTAATACCCTGGGGGATAACTGGGTGGCTGTGTACTGGCTTGCCTAGGTTTAGCCTAACATTTCACTAAGTCTTTCGTAACATGCTTGGAGAAGTCATGGTGAGGGCTGATTCAGCACAGGTTAAGCAATCCTTATTCGAAGAGTGGGGATTAAATCATGGCTGTCAACCTGTAAGAAGTTCCACACCTCGGGGCTTCGAATTTGGCCCTTTCTCATCTAACACGTTTAATAAAATAATTGGACAAGGACAAAGAAAATGGGTTCATTATAATTGCAAGGATTGTCTGGCTAAAAGAGAGAGTTAAAGAGCTGAATAATGAAATCAACGTTTCTACAGGTCTCCAATAAGCTGAAAAAAAAAAAAGGGCACTCCTGAAAATGAGGGTAAGTGGCATAGAGTCCCGACAGAGTGAAAGCCAGGAGAGACACATGGTCACACTGATTAATTAATTGAGAAACACCTTAAAGGACCCACAAATTCACCGAGTCAGCTGCTTTCCAAGTCTGCCAACAAGATAATGGAAAAATTATTCCAATAATTTTGTGAAACTACTTAGCGACTGAGTCTGATGAACAATGCCCTGTAGAGGTATGGATTCCTGCTGGGGTCGGGAGGTTCCTCTATGCTCTTCTGCACCACTTAGCTCCAAGATTATCCTGTGCTTTGCAAGGAACAACACCCTTTGTGACCAGTCTGCTAACTGTATCCAGACAGAAAGGCAAAGAAACGATTTTGTGTTCTCTTTACAGATATATTCAATCATTACTTAATAGGAAAAATATTTGCCAGGAAGGAAAACTACTGGAACCTGGAATCTGTCTGGGTCACAGAACCCGAGGGTTAGGATTAGAATCTGGGGGAGATGGGGAGCTGGTTACTCCTACCCTCTTCTCAGATTCAGATGTTGGAACCAAATCCTCGCTGTGACAAGATTAGGAGGTGTGGCCTTTGGGAGGCAACTGCTATGAGGGCTCTGTCTTATCTTTAAGGCAGAGTGAGACCTCCCACACTGAGTGCTGCCACTGGGGTCTCAGAATTCTTAGCCTCCAGAGCTACAAGGAATGACAGCTGTCTATCATTACTCTCCTTAGGTATCTTCTTACAACAGCTTGATTAGATTAGCATGGGATGAGAAAGGGGGTTCACAGACTGTCTCACCTCCAAGAGTCTTAGCCTTGGTGCTCATCCACCCGCTTCTACTCATTCCAGAATGAATGCTGGGACTTCCGAGAGAAGATTGTGTCCATGTCATTAAGGGTCCAGATAAGGTGACTTTAAGAAAGGCCAGCTGGTAGACCTGTCCTAATCTCCTGTACTCTTTATGGAGGGTTTCCTCTGGCTGATAAAGAAGCACAGGATTCAAAGCGAGAGGACCAGGTACCACTGCTGCCTTGATATCAGAAGAAGCCACATGGTGAAGAAGTATGGCTACTTGTTGGAGTTGAGAGGATCAGTAACTCAAAACTCTCTGGTAGTCTGTAAGGAAACAGAGGCCTTAACTCCACAACCACAAGAAAATGAATCTTGCCAGCAACAAATACGACCTTGCGAGGGAGGCGCTGAACCCCATGTGGAAACTACAGCTCCAGCTTGGTCAGGTTTTAAGCAAGGCCTGAAGCCATACTATTGACGTGAATTAGTCACCCTTGGCATACCTCTTTAATAAAATGCTTCCTTGTGATGTGTCCAAAGTCATACTGTTCCCCGAAGAATCCAGATCCTACCAACTTCTCCATTCACTTCCCATAGCACCAAAGTCCCAGTCTCTTCCACTTCCTTTGCTGTTACGCCAGAAAGTCCTAGGAAGAGGAGTTCAAACTAGAACCCTCCGCTGTTCTACAGACACGCTTTATTTAGCGCCGCAAGTAGCTGTTGACGTCTATGCAGTGCGTATTGTACATACCGCATTATGTTGTATTTAATTTTCAAAGCAGCCCCAACAGGTAAATGCCATTATTGCGCCCTAGATGAAAAGGCCACAAGGACCCTGCACGTTTAAGGGCTGTATCTGTGGTCCCACAGCTAAGTGGCAGAGCAGAGATGAGGACACAGGCAATCTGGAGCCCGAGCCCACGCTCCTCCCACTCTGCCTCTGAGACTTTTCTGCATTCCCGGTACCAGAAGGGGTCCTCTGCATACATTTTCTCAAGTCTTCACAGCATTCTTATAAAAGACTTATGTCCTCAATTTCACATCCAAGAAACTGGCGTGTCAGAGGGATTAAATAAACTTGCCAATGATCTTGCCTAGAATGTAAAGGTTGGATTTCTACCAGACTGTGCTGTCCTGGAGTTGGATTTTCACGACCTAACCAGGTTCCCTATTGTCCTGCCAGAATCTTCCTGAGAACTCTAGTTGAGGTCTTCATTCTGGGCAAAGGGGACAAGGGGAGAAGAACAGAGGAAGATGATGTCTGCCCACTGCTGCTTCAAATGAAACACACCCACATTTACAAAGGCCCTAGAGCTGGTTGCTTAGCAACATCTTTCTACCTCCCCAGTCTGCTCCATCCATCCTGACCCACCACCACACAGCCATCCGTCTTGGTATGCAAGGCCCTCCAGTGCCCTGCTACTTTGAGGGCACCGTTTGTGCACCTTAGCCTGGTTCACTGGGGAAAGCTTGCAGCTTGCAACCTGTAGGAAGTCCAGGTAGCATAAGCATCTTGTGCTATTTCTGACCCTGGGACAAGGCACAGCTGGTCCTTCGGCAGCGGCAGGATAGCTAATGCTTTGGGGGAAGAAGGGCTTCATTTCAGGCTTTTTGTGATGTCCCTAAGGTTTAAAAAAGGAGTTTTGTGTTTCTCATAAACCAGGTACTTTAAATAGTCCTTTGAAACGAAAGCTTGATTGGCATAGAATTCGAGCAGGCTGTCTGCATCCTCTTTTCATCTTATCTTCCCTGTTTGGAGTTAGAGCCTCTTAATTTAAACCTATCTTCAGTGTGACCCACCCGAGCAGCCTCGGGGCTCTTGTCTTAGGGTCAAGCGAGACAGGACAAGACAGAGGATACAGTTTTCCGAGTTCTTTAAGCATAAATAAAAAGGTCATTCCAAAACTCCCACCTTCACCCAGAACTGGATGCCACACTGAGTCAGGGCTGTGTTACCCCTTTCAAGGGCACTAGGTCCTTTTGCTTTCCTTGCCTCTTCTTCCATAAAAACAAAGACAAAAATATGAAAAGCTGTACCTGGTGACTGCACTGCTAATAACAAAAGATACATTCATTGTATTAATCGGTGTTTGCTTTCCCCTTAATGCTAAAAGAAAGCAGAATGTTTTCCCAGCCTCCTGAAAGGATGACAGGTCCAAGCCACTGTGCCACTGTGCCCAGGATGCCAGGAGGTAAGTGACCCTGCTGGGAGCTGGTCGGCATAGGAAGTGCTACTGAGGCACTGGTGCCAGGCCCCACATGTGGAGCAGGGTCAGCAAAGATGCAAGTAGTGGCATCTGCCTTCATAGGACCAAAAACCTAGCAGGGGAGCGGGGAACAAGTTTGATGGCCACAATCACTGAAGTGTGGAAAGTCAAGTTTGGTGGCCTCTAGGACAGACACCAGAACTCTTCTCTTACTTGGTTGTATTCTCATTTAAATAAGCAGTCCATTTCTCCCCTAAATAGTCTCTTCATTTCTTTAATACTTTCCTTAAAAGTCATCTAACTCTTCCGATTGATAAAATTTCAAATACAAACTGAAGGCATCTTTAGCAAAGGCAACTAGAGAGTTAGCCCAGGAAAATGGACCTCCATCAGAGAACTGAGCAGTAGCTTTTGAAAGCATAGATTACAGAGAAATGACCAGAGAGGTGAGAAGTGATACTGGTCCATATGGAGACAGACTGGATGTAGGGTTATAGAAAAGTCAGTGGAGATTTCTGGATTAGGCTTTGGTGAATGTCTGTCCCAGATGGAAGATGCAGCACCATGCCAAATGGCTTGGGGTACTTTGGGACAGGAAAAGGCACAAACCAAGGTTATTTTATTCCACATTGAACCAAAACTGAAACTAGAAATCTGGGTGCATACCTGTAAACCTAACACAGCAAAAGCCAAGGCAAGAAGGTTTGAGGTCATCCTGCCTTACAGAGTAAGACACTGTTTCAACAGAACAAAAGAAGAGGCGGGACCAAAAGGAGGAGGAAGAGAAAAAGATGAAGATAACTATGAAAACAAAAAGGGAGAATGAGGATGAGGGGACAATGAAGAGGAGGGGTAGAAAAAGTAAAGACATTATTAATTCTGCCGAAATAAAAAGACAGTATACTGAGCAATTGCATTCTAATAAACTAGTTAACCTAGGCAAAATCAACACATTTCTAGAAACAATAAAACCCTATCCTTTGTTTCATAACAGATCTGTCACTAATAAGGAGAGTAAATCAATAAAGATAAAATCCTAGGTCAAATGATGAGTTTCATTAAACATTTTAAAAGCTATCGCTAAATCGCAATGTTTTCCAAATAACAGAGAAGAAGAAATAACACCTGCTGATTCATTCCGTGAGGCCCTGGTGATGGTCAATCGTCTGTGTCAAGTTGACCGAATGTCGAGTTATGCAGGAGGCACACTGTAGGAGTGCCTGTGAGGGCATTGACAAAGACATTTAGCTGAGCAGGGAAGACCCAGGGGAATGTGGGCAGCGCCATCTCATAACTAGGATCCCAGACTGAATGAAAAGGGGAAAGTAGTTGAGCCCCAACGGTCATCTTTTCTGTTTCCTGACTGGACACAACGTGACCGGCTGTCTCGCACGTCGTCACCATCGTACCCTCCCTGCCATTAGAGACTAGAAACCCTCACTTCCTTGAGATGATTTCCAGTAGTCTGCCACAATAATAAGGGAGGTAATAATAGACCATTGTTATCCTGATGAGAAAGTAAGACAAGGACACACATGAAGTCTGTAGACCTTGCATTAAGAGCAATGCAGATATTCCCAATAAAGAACTAGTAAGCTGTATTTACCAGCAGACACACACACTGACCAAATAAGATTGTTTATGGAATGCAAGGATGTTTCAACCCACAAAAATCAACGTAACATACCACATTAACAGAACAATGGAGGAAGGAATATTTCAAGATCTCAATTGAGGCAGAAAACATAACAAAAACGAACCCAATCTCATGATAAAAGCATCCAGTAAACTAAGAGTTGGGGGAGACTATGTCAACATCTTAGAAGCCTTACAGGAAAACTCACAGCGAACGTCACACTCAGTAGCCAAAGACTGACTTTTTCCTTCTATGATCGGGGAAAAAAAATTAAAATGACCATTATTTGCCATTTCTTTTTAAGATTGTCTGGAAATTCAAGAAATGAATCGAAAGGCATCCAAATTTAGAAGGAATAAATAGAATAATCCCCTTCCAGAATATATAATCTATGTAGAAAACCATGAAGACTGAGCCAGTATTAGCCCTAAGCGATGAATTCAACAAAACAGCAGGACATAAAGCCAACATACAAAAAAAGAGTTGCATGTCACATACAAGTACATACAACACATTGCACACACACACAAAAAAAGTGGATGGATGGATGGATGGATGGATGGATGGATGAATAGACAGACAGACAGGTAGGTAGATAGATAGTAGATATATGATAAATGTAATAAAAAATTAAACCATAGATACATTAGAAAAAATAATAAATCAAAAGCTTTACAACATTAGGTGGAGCAATGATTTCCTAATGTGATCTAATAGAAAAATGAAGCTTCTTAGGGTAGAGAGATGACTCAGCAGTTAGTAACTCTGGTTCTCTTACAGAAGCTCTAGGTTTCATTCCCAGCACCCATATGCTGATCCCTAACCTCCTCTAATCCCCATTCCAGGGGATCTAGGGTCCTCTTCTGACCTCCGTGGGCACTACACAAGTATGCAGGAAAACCACTCATACACATAAAATAAAAATAAATATTTTTAATGAGATTTCTTGATTTTTTTTTTTGAGACAGGGTCTCATTATATAGCCCTGGCTATCTTGGAACTCACTATGCAGACCAAGCTAACCTTGAGCTAATGGAGATCTGTCTGTCTTTGACTTCTGGGATTAAAGGTGTGCAGCCACATCCAGCAAAGCAAGGATCCAGAGTTCATTGTCAAGGTTGGCTCCATGTGGCAAGGTGGTCCAAACAAGCCTTGGGGTACACAGGAAAGCTTTGTCTCCACAGAAGAAAGATGAGGGAAGGGTTTGTACAGACATTTGTGATGGTTGGGCCTCGCAGTTGTGGTTTATTTGTTTGTTTGCCAATTTAACTCAAGCTAGGGACAACCAGGAAGAGGGAACATCAATTAATATGTCTCCATCTAATTGGCCAGTGGGCAAGTTGGAGGGCATCGTTTTGATGAATGATTGATGTGGATGAGCCCAGCCCACTGTGAGTGGTACCACTCCTGCCCTAGTGAGCCCGAGTTGTCTAAAAAAGCAGGCTGAGAAAACCGTTGGGAGCAAGCCAGTAACACGTTCCTCCATGGTCTGGACTCTGCCTTGGTTCCTTCTTCCACGTTCCTGCCCCAGCTTTTCTTCATGATAAACTGAGTTATAAAACGAAATCAACCCTTTCCTCCCCAAGGTGCTTTTGATCATAATGCTTATCACAGTGATGGAAAGCAAACTAGGGCATTTCTCCCAAAAATTGATGTGCTAATGGCCAGAAAACACATTAGGAATGCTCAACAACACTAACCAATAGGAAAATAGAGATCAATGAGATGATGCCTGATATCCATTGTGATAGCTACTACGAGAAAAGCAAACAGCCAAACACTGTCGGCGAGAATGTAGAGAATACAGAAACCTTGTGCACAGCTTGTGGGTGTGCCCAATGATATGACAAGGTGGCAAACATGTGGCAGTTTCCCCCAAATTAAAAATACGACCATCACACTATCCAGGAAAAGACGTCTCCTGACCTGCCCGAACTTGTGCTGACCCCCCGCCACACACACACACAATAAATGAATATAAAGCAATATAATAAAACCACAGATCTGGACGCTGACAGTTGATTAACATGGAGCATTTCATGTTACATGTATTTGACCACACTAAGAAAGACCAAGAGAGGGGAGTCCTATTCCCTCCAGCAACAGTTTTGGAAATCTCTTCTGTCTGATATTAGCTGCATAATTTACACTGCATTCCTATTGCTTCAGAAAACAAATTGCACCAACTGACTGGCTTCTACTACCAATTTACTATTATACATTGTGGAAGTTGGAAGCCCAGAAGTCTGCTGATTGGACCGTCATATTCCTTGTGGAGGTTCTGGGAAGAACCCATTGCCTTCCCCCTTCCAGCTTCTAAAGGCTGGTGCCTTGCTTGGCTTCCAGCCTCTTTCTCCATCTTGGTCAGCCACATAGTACCTTTTCTCTCTCCTTCATGCCTTGGTCTGTCTGTCTTCCCATCCTTCCCTTTCAATCCCTGACCCCTTTGTTTTTGTTTTCATGTCTCTTTCTCTTTGTTTGACTCTCCTGCCTCTCTCTTCTTAGGTTCTTTAATAAGTAAATTTGATCAGCCTTAATAATCTAGGATTATCCTATATCTGAGGAATCCTTTGATTAATCACATCATTGTAATCATTCTGGCACATAAAGTAGCAAATTCTTAGATACTTGGTCTCTGGAACCTCTCGGACAATAGCCATCTTACTAAGCCACTTCAGCTCTGTCGCAGTTCCTCTTTGCACTGTATACCCTGTGACTACTTGTGGTTTAATGTTTTGTTAAAACATAGTAAGAATTTCCCCCACTCCACTACCCATGTCTTTCCCAGTGGCCACAACCATTGTTTAAAATGTCAAGGTTTAGGATTTGTCTTTACCCTGGTCATCCCACTCCATATGCCTAAAGATATCTCAGGGATAGTGATAGGGCATCATGGGAACTCACTGAAGGTAGTAATAGATGCTTTGGGAATGCTCACGGTGGGCCAAGGACCTGGCAGTTTCTGTAAATACGCAGTGTTTCCGTGTTCTCCGTTACTCTACACGGAATAGGATGTATCTCACAGTTTGTTGAAGGACCTTAGTTCTTACATGGGACCTACAGACCCGAGTTGTGGGATCCAGGAGCCTCAGTTCTCAGTCTTTAAAACTAGGATGCTGGTTTCACTAAATTCAAGCAACCTCTACTTTCTAATGGGCAGAGTAACACTTGACACCACAGGGCAACATTGTTGCTCTCTTCTGCAGTAGCCTGGCCCTTGCCATGATCCTAAGGAGACCCCCAGAATGGCATTTTCCCCCTGGATGACCATAGTTTATTTCTGGGTGATTGGACTTGGGGTATTTTTGCTCATTTATGTTTTCTTCATTGTTTTCATTTTTCCCCCTGGTTCTCTGTGTGGGTTGGCTTTTTCTGATGAACATCAGGATATGTGATTTGATTACCAACTTGTCAAAGTACAGAATCACTAAATCTAGGTGGGGAAAACCAAGAGGGAGCTTCTAGGTTGCGTTAGATGGGGTGAGAAGATTCACCCCAAATGTGGGTTGCTCCATTTTATGGGCTGGGGTCCTGGACTGAATAAAAAGGAGAAAGCAAACTAGGCAGCACTTGGCGCTCTGCTTCCTGCCTGCAGGTGCAGTGTGACGGGCTGCCTCGTGACTCCCTACCCCACCCAGGCTGCACCATGGAACTGTGAGCACAGATACATCCTCCCTCCTTACATCGTTTTTGTAAGATACTTTTTCATGACAACAATACAAGCTTTCCACCATAAAATTCACTGAGTTCATTGATCTTAGTGTATTGTTTGAACTATGAATGCATCAGTACAATCTAATTTAGGAGTATGGCTGCTTAGTCATTGAGCAAGCCTGTGCTGAACTTTTAAGAAACTGCCAAACTGTGGTGTTTTTCTTTCCCCAAAAGGGCCCCTTCATTTTACATCGGTACCCACAATATACCTGTGTTTCAAGAGCGCTACATTGTTTCCAGTCCATGTCCGTGTCCAGGTCCCTGTCCATGTGTGTGTGTGTGTGTGCACGTGCACATGCGCATGCATGCATGTTGGCATGTGTGGAGTTCAGAGGTCATCTTCCTTAGCTGCCATCCACCTTGGTTTTTTTTTTTTAAACAGAGTCTCTCCCTTGGCCTGGAATTGGCTAATCAAGCTAGTTGGTTCACCAGCCAGCCCCAGAGATCCTCCTGTCTCCATCATCCAGGATTGGGACTATAAGTACGCACCATCTGGGCATCAAATTCAAGATGTTGGGATTGTGTGGCAAGAACTTTGACCATTTGAGCCATTGCCCCAGTCCTTCCCTTCCTCTTTATCCTAGGGATTCTGGTTGGTATGAGCGGTTCTTCATTACGCATTGGTTTGCAGCTACCAATGGCTGATGAGAGCGAACATCTGTTCATGCCTTAATTGGCAAAATGTATTACTTTTGTAACTATCCAAAGCAAGCTAGAGATGGAATTCAGTCGGTAAAGCATCCATGTAGCGTGTGCAAAGCCCCCACATAAACACAGTTACAATGCTGCATCCATGTCTGTAACCCTAGCACTTGGGGAGTGAAGAAGAGAGGATCAGAAATTCAAGATTAGCCTCTGACTCAAAAACTAAAAAATAAAAATAAAAAACAATCGGCCCCAACACTAAGAAATAAAAAGGTTTGGGTATCTATTATTGTAATCAATCATCCCGATGCCTTTTGACCAACTGCAGTAAGTGAGGCTGCCCGCACATGCGTTCTGCATTTCACTGATGCTGTCAAAGCCTTCAGCTAACTTCCGCAGTGGCCATATTGCACCACCAACTAAAATTAAGCCTTCACCTAACTCACCATCCTGCAATCCTGTTCTCATTGACCACTGTGGAGCTGACCTTTCATTCTTAATTGAGGCATTGATTTTATTGAATCTAAGTGCTGGAGTTAGTGCTTTGCCCTACTGAATTTCACCCTGTCAGTTTAGACCCAATATTGTCACCTGTAAAAATAATATGTCATATCTTCTTACCCAGGTAATCAACTTATGTATGCCAGAAATATCCAAGAGATTTTTTAAAAATTACGTGTGTGTGTGTGTGTGTGTGTACTTTTGCACGTAAGTACCTTTAGAGGCCAGAAGAGGTCATCGGATCTCCTAGAGCTGGAGTGGTTGTTGTGAACAGCCTAACACGGGTTCTGGGAGCCTGACTCAGGTCCTCTGGAAAAGCAGCAAGAACACTTAACCAATGAGCCATTTCTAGTCCCCAAGAGATAGATTTTTACTTTTTCTTCCATTTCTGAATCAAAATGAAGTCATAATTTTTCATAAGTAACTTAAGCACTCAATTATGATACATGAAAATCTGTTTGTTTTTTAAAGTGTTTCAAAATTAAAACAAATGCTGGAGGTTCATACAACTCTAGTCTCATTTTTCAGCATAAGGACACTTTTTTTTTTTTCGACACAGGGTTTCTCTGTAGCTTTGGAGTCTGTCCTGAAACTCGCTCTGTTGACCAGGCTGGCCTCAAATTCATAGAGATCTGTCTGCCTCTGCCTCCTGAGTGCTGGGACTAAAGGGGTGTGCCACCACTTCCCGGCCAAGGACACATTTTTAATACATTGGAAATTGTTCCAGGCAGTCACCACCATTGACTTGGTCTCAGAGAAGAGCCACTTTTAATATTACTTTGTATTAATGAGGAAAGCAAGCATGTATACAGTGTCATTGAATTAAGACATGCATTGTAGGACTTTTCTATCACATTCTAAAAGTAGATTGCATTTAGTCTTTAACAGCTTCATACATATACACAGTGTACACCGATCATATCTATTCCTATCTCCTTCATCACACTTTGATTCTAACTTTACTCTCAGTGGGAAGTTTTTCTTGTAATTGTGTTAACTTATTGCCACATTTATGCATAAATTTCTTTTTTAATTTTTTTGGGGGGGTTACTTATTTATGTGTATGGGTGTTTTGTCTGCATGTGTGTATGTGTACCATGTGCATGCAGAACCTGTGGAGACCAGAAGAGGTCATCATATCCCCCAGACTTGTGTTACAGGTGGTTATGTACCATTGTGTGGGTGCTGGGAACCAAATCCAGAGCCCCCTACAAGAACAAGCTCTCTTATGCACTAAGTTCACCAGCCTCATCTACATGAATTTCTTTGTCCATACTTCTTTTGAAAGCTATTTCTTCCTTGAAGCCCTGGAGTCTTCTCAAACTGTTGCAATCATTTTTCAGCATATCCTTCTTCGTGTAGACTTGTTCTATGTTTGCTCTTTTTAACTGCTGTCTTGGTTTGCTTTTCTGTTGCAGCAATAAACACCGTTACCAAAAGCATCATGGGAGAAAGAAAGGATTTATTTGACTTACAGTTTGTAATGCATCATCAAGGGACAGGAGCTTGACATAGGAACGTAGAGACAGAAACTGAAGCAGAGTCTACAGAGGACCACTGTTTACTGACTTGATCCTGGGCTCACATTCAGCCATCTATCTTACAAGGCCCAAGCAGACCCGTCTCCCTAGAGATGGCACCATCCACAGTGAGTTGGCTCTCCTACATCAGTTAGCCATACCAAAAAAAAATGCCCCCAAATACATGGCCATAGGCCAATCTGATAGAGACAATTCCTCAACTGAGACTCTCTAGTCCCAGGTATGCCAAGGTGACAACTAAACTTAATTATGACCCCTGCTCTCCTCAGCCCCTATGGTGCTCCCTGCTATAGCTCTAAGCCTAGTATATTTAAGTCTCCCAGCCCAGCTTGCCTGTGTTTGTTTAGGCAAATGTGCATTCATAAGGGAATGTGTGTATGTCTGTTTTCAAATGTGTAAATCAAAAAGGAGCTATAAGTCCTGTTTGATTTCTTACTCAAACATTGTTTATGAAAGCTACCCATGTGCTGCCTGTAAATCTAATTTATATTTCTGCATGCTGAATTCTATCCCATCACACGCCAGACGTGTTCATCTATATATACTTTGAACGCATGCTCGCCTTGAGACATTGCGTCTTGAACATCTCTGTACATTGACTATATTTACACGTTCCTGGATGCCAGAGAAAATTCCCACAAAGAGGAATATTCAGCGTCTACCTGTGACCAGATCCTCTGGGGGGGATGCACACAAGGAGGAGACAGCTAAGTTAGAGGCTCATGCACATGTCACTTCTGTCAAATCTGCTGTGCCGCTCCCTCTGTGGGAGAGCTGTCTGCCTTGCCACTCTTGGTCCTGGCTGGCTGCGTGTGTTTTGCCAGGCTCGTGAGGTAAAGCAGTCTCTCAGTAGTGCTCTGTGCACTCCCCTAGGACTGCTGGTCAGTATGACATCTCTTCAGAGGACACGTGACTTGCCTATTTGTGCCCATGTCTGTTTTGTATGTGTGTGTGGGGGGGGGATGCACATGTGGAAGTCAGAAGTCAGCCCCAGATATCATTCTGCAGGTGCTGCCCACCCTGCTTTTACTGGAACAAGGCCTTGCAGTGGCTAGAACTTGCTGATTAGGCCAGGCTGGCTGGCCAGAAGATCACCTGGGTCCATCTTCCCTGTACTAGGGTTTCAATCACACACTTCCAGGCCCAGCATTTTCGCATATACTCAGCGGATCAAACTCGGCTCCTTGTGCTAATACAGTGAGCACTTTGCCGGTTGAGTTCACTCCCCGGCTCCTCCTGTCCTTTGTAAGAATTCATTTTCTATCTCATTTTCGCTGTTTGCCATTAATTCTCCGTGTGTGCTGCTGCAGGGACTTTGTAGCTTCCTGGCCTTGTAACTGTCTCCCAGAGTGCCACCAACCATTTGTCACTGTTCACTTGGTCTAGGATATCCTTCACTGGGTCCAAGTCTCTCGTTTTTGATTGTTGTGAAATTCAACCATTTGTTTCTCAGAAGCTTGTGATTAGAGCTTTATTTAAGGATTTCTCTACCACCCCCGGGCACACAGATAGCCCTATCTTTTCTTCCATTAGCTTTAGAGCGTTCCTTTTGTATTTTGACACTAATTCATCTTAAGGTTGTTTTGCTAAAAGGTCACGATAGTACTTCAACTGTTTGGGTTTCCCCCCCCACACACACACACACATAAAACTTTCTCCAAAGCATATTCCAAATAGCCTTTCTTAGTTATGGTTCCATTGCTGTGAAGAAACACCGTGACCAAGGCAACTTATAAAGGGAGGCATTCATTTGGGGGCTTGCTTGCAGTTTCAAAAGGTTGGTCCACGATCATTGTGGCGAGCAACGTGCAGCAGACAGGCAGGCATGGTGCTGGAGCTGAGAGCGTGCATCCTGATCCATAGGCAGGAGACAGAGAGGGTAGGGCTGGGCTTTTGAAAGCTCAGAGCCACCCCTAGTGTCATACCTCCTCCATCAAGGCCATGCCCACTCCAACACCTCGTAAGCTTTTTCAAAACTCTCCACCAACTGGGAACCAAACATTCAACTACATGAGCCTATGAGGGCCATTCTTATTCAAACCACCACACTCACCATCAACCATGTGCTTGGTGAGCTGTTCCTCACCGTTTTGTTAACCTCTTCCCTGGGGAAATGTACCAATGGCAAACCAAAGTGCCATCCCACCAAAGTCTGACTTGGAGAGTTGATGACTTTATTTTTCCTAACAGAGCATGGGTGAGGGATTATTTATAGGTCTACTAGTGACCGCAAAGTAGCCACATCACCACTCCTAACGTCACTTTCCCATAGCTGTCTACATGGAGTCACTCCCTTCCATTGGCCTGCCATAGACTATGTACTCCCAAGACTACGAGACCATGCGCAGCTTGGGCAGAATTACATGCAGCTGGCTGGGAGGTCCCGGAAGGGAAGGCTGGAATCTCATGTGAAGATCCAATGAGCCACCCCAGATCCTCCCACCTTTTCCTCCTATGGGGGAACATCAATAGTCAACAGACCTCATCTTGAACATCTGTGGTCAACACGCCTGATGTTGAACACTAAAGGTTTCCTACACATCACAGCTGACCCAACCAAGAGGATGCTGCTCTGTTGTGACGTCACTGCTCGGCAGCACTAGCTTGTCATGTGACTTTGGTTTGGCGATTCTCCACTGGTCTATTTGTTCTGCACCTAAACTTTGCAACTGTAACTATGGCGTCATTCTCAAATGTCACATTCCCTTGAATGCCCCCATTTCTTTGTTTTTGTCTTTCAGAGTTTAATAGCCAGGAGCCTTTATTACTTCCATAGAAAACTTATAATGAGTTTATTGTAATTCTGCAAATTCCTGCCGAGAGATTTTGATTGGAATTGTAATGAAATCTATAAAACACCTAGGGAAAAATGCCACCAGAGTGATACTAAATTTCCCCAATCACTTATGTAGATCTTTTCTTCTTCCTTTGAATAAGTCAATGGAGTTTCAATCCCGTATATTTTTTTTATAATGCTACTAATTTAACATGTGTTGTCGTTATAAGTAATGTCTTTTGTATACACATGCTATCTATGATCATACAAGTATAACTTTATGAATGCCATATGCTCTACATAAACTTCTATGGGCTCTTCAGAGTTATATTAGAGGTGAGGACTTCAAGACATAAGGGATTCATCTCCTTGTCTGTAGTCATTTTACCTATGACGTGAACACATTCACCGTAGGTTTCTTGTGTGACCAGTGGCTCCAATGAAGCAAATCTTTACAAAGATACCTACCTGCACATTACACTT
This sequence comes from Neodon shergylaensis, assembly GCA_025134845.1. Classification (NCBI taxonomy): domain Eukaryota; kingdom Metazoa; phylum Chordata; class Mammalia; order Rodentia; family Cricetidae; genus Neodon; species Neodon shergylaensis. The sequence goes on from JABTXL010004201.1 coordinate 199,101, forward strand.
GACCTCGATTTCCTCACAATGTGACTCAATGCTATGTCCAGAAAAACAGGTAGAGAGCAATAGCCTTCAGGCCCACATGCTGGCGTCAGAAGACTTGAATGTGTTTCTCCCTTTGCCTTTGAGACAGCCCCTAATTCTATTGAGTATCACCTTCTCTGTCCCTAACATAGGGTAATAAGCCATCATTTCGTAGGGCTTGGCAAGGAGAGCCAGGCATGGCTACTTAAATCTAAAAGCAACACATACTTAAATTAGCTACAATAAAGGGAAGAAAAGATTTGAGAACTCCCCTACTGTCTCCAATGATTGGAAATCATGGCCAGGCTTACTCTAGGCAAGGATATCAAGGACAATTAATAACGGTATGTACAAAAATCACATCCAGTCATCAATCATGGCTAAAGAGCAAAGTTCCCATCTCTGTCGCTGAACTTTCTAGAACAGTCTAAGGAACTTTATTTTCTGGGACTCTGTTCTGGGTGAAGGAGGACGCTGCTGTGGGTGGTGAGACACTCTTCCTCTGCAAAGAGATAATTTCAGCAGAATCCCAAAGAGTAAAATGAAGTTAGCTGTACCGAGATGCAAACCGTATGCATATTAAAAGCGATATGCCCCTCTTATCCAAGAGGATCTGTTCCAAGACCCTCCGCGGACACTTGCCACCCGGACAGCATCAAACCCTGTGTACACTCTTTTCTCCTGTAGGAAAATATTAACGAGAAAGTGTAATTTATAAAGCAGACATAGTCAGAGATTACCAATAGCTAATAACAAAATAGAGCCTTAAAGCAATATCCTGTAATAAAAGTTATCTAAATGAATGAATTGCTTATTTCTGAAATTTCCCATTCGATATTTTCCCATGGTGATTGACCATGGGTAACTGAAATCTTAGAAAACGAAGAGGGGATTATTGCGGTTGAAATAAATGGGAATCACTTTCCTTGCCAGCTTCCTCCTACTTTCCATAATGGAGGTGCCAGAATGAAAGACCATTATAGAGTGTGGATTTATAAGTAGCAGGGTAGCATATGGCTTGCTGTGGGGGTCTCCCAGAAGCCTTCCTGGGGTCCCACAGCTGAAAGGGTGGAGGAAAGGCACTGGGATTAAGTCATGAGAGCCATGGTACCAAGAAGAGGTCCGAGGAGATTTGAAGCACAGACAACAGCATGAAAGACTCAAGGACGATGTTGAATCCTTCCTCCAAAATGCCATCCCCGACCACCTAGGGTACTCGGCATACCATCCTGCTTTATGGTCCTCTTTGGATTAAGTGATGTCATCATGAGTTTTCTGCTCATTCGTGTTTGTGCTGTTGTCTCTCACCTCTGCGGGGCTGGAAACTGACCAGGGACCGACTCTGTCTTATTTCTGTACCTAGACCATAGCAGAGGGGACATTCAGTTCCTGTCATGGGATAACAGCTTGTAATTAGCGGCCTTCCTCTCTGCTGTGTCAAAACACCCAGTGAAAGCAATTCGAGGGAAGAAGGGCTTATTTGGGCTGTCAAGGGTGCAGCCCACGACAGAGCGTAAGGCAGGTGATCACATGGCTTCTCCAATCCGAAAGCCGAGAGAGCTTGCTCTGCTTGCTTCTCCCTTTGTTTCTGTGCCAGCCCTCTGAACCCAGGCCTCACTTAAGCTGCTTTGGAAACTTCCTCACAGACAGGACCAGTGGTGTCTTATAGGTGATTCTAAAACCTACCAGGCGAAAAATTAAGATTAAACACCACACAGCAGTTTTGTTTGGTTGTTTGTTTGGTTGGTTGGTTTTTTTGTTTGTTTCTTTTTTGCTTCCTCTCACCTTAGAGTGACCTTTGTGGTGCAATTAAGGTCACAAGTTGGAACCCTTTGGTGGAAGAAACAATCTCTAGGTTAAGTAAGGGCTATCTAATTCCATCTGCCTGGAACTTTAGCCATAAGAAGTCCCTGCCCTGATTTAACGCCCTGTGAATCCACACATTCCTGATTTATCTTTAGATAATTATCCCTGGCTAGGGTGAAGGCTGCAGAGAAATGTAAACCCATGGCCTTGGAGGAAGGAGTGACCGCAGCAGGCCCCAAAGCTCTGAAGCCTGTTTATTGTACTGGTGGGAGGGGCCATGGGGACAGATTCATATGAAGAGATATGTGGTTGTTTTACTTTCATTACTGTCTCCTCTCTCAGTTATCATTATTTTTATTATAGTTATTATTTGACAGGGTCTTGAAGGCACCACGTAGCCCAAACTGGCCTTGAACTCACGACCCTCCTGCTTCAGCCTCTGGGGTGCTAGGATTATAGATCTATGACACTGCAACAAGTTCTAGTTTTATCTTTTCAGGGAGAATAAAGAGAATGAGTGCAGAAAGACGGCAGACAGCTAAGAGAAACTTTGTAAAGAACTTTCAAGGAACCGATAACCCTAAACCCATCAGTCGAGCCAGTAGGGGGCATTAAAGATAAAATCGCCACTGAGAAGTCGATGGGAAATGCAGTTACAGCAATTATTCCATGCTTGTTGCTTCCCTGTGAGGGAAGGAATGGACCTTTAAAATAAAATTGCCTTGGACTGGTTTTGTTTTGTTGTTTTCTCAATCTCTTTCTCTGTGCTGGGTTTATTTCCAACTGTTGTCTGCATTCTTTTTTAACTGCCTTAGGTTTGGCAGTTCACTCCAATAATCCCAGGATTTGGGAGGTTGAGGCAGATTTCCTACATGTCTGAGGCTAGCCTGGCTTACAAAATGAGTGCCAGGCCTCTGTGGGCTACATGGCAAGATCTTTTCTTAAACACTATTCCCCCTGACCAGATAAAAGTAAGCAAAAAGTCTTATATGATTTCCCCTCTTGCCTTTATAAAAAAAAATCCACATTCTATTCCTTGGTTTATAAATATGTAAACCATGATGGTGTCAAAAAATTGAATACTCTGGGACCACAAGTCTGTGCATTTTAAACCATATTTTATGATAGTCAGAAACGTTCACTATAATGTCTTCTATTTTTAGAAGGGATTGGAAATTAAAGGCAGAGAGAGGTCTTTACTTGTATCTCATTGTATTTAAAATGATTATGATCGTTTGGGCCTATTACAGGTGGATTTTATTCTCGTTTGTAGCAGCAATTCCTCCACCATTTCTGAATTGTGCTCATTAAATCTCACCCTTAAAATTAAAAAAAAAAGTTACTAAAAATGCTCAGTTTTGTGGGGAGAAAAATTGTGTTTAACCCATCTTTTGACATAGGTGGGGAATTGATTCTACCCTTCTATTTTAAAAGGGGGCATACTGAGGCGTTATAAAAATGCCCTGCCTATAATCACAGAAGAGAACGAACAGGAATCTGAAAGAGAAACCGTGCTCCTGCCCTGACAGTGCAGATTTCTTAGGCCACTCCGCACACTTGCAGAGACACTCTGTCTGCGTGGCCACCTCTGGGATGACTTCCTCTTTGCCCTGAGTGTATCTCCAACACAGAAGAGCTTGGGCCCCCTCCTGTGACAATCCCCTAAGCTTAGCCAGGGGAGAAGAAGAACCCTGAAATGGTTACCAGCTTTCAACGGTTTATCTGGCTGGGGCAATTTCAGATAGACATGCTATTGTTGCTGAAGCAGCGTTCCCACGTGTCTAGATTACTAGATGCCGAAGTCAGGCAGTGTGCTCTTTTCTCTTTGCAGACATCTTCAGAACAGAGACTGTGCCTATTCTTTTTCCAGGACTCCCAGACATATGTACTGGGGACTGCTCATGAAAATCCAATAACGAATCATCTGCTTTGGGACTTTGTGCCCTGAGTTCAGCCTTGGATTGTGGGTATAGAAAGTGATGAACTGTCCAACAAATGGATGGGGGGATCTGAATTTCACCTTAGAAATCAAAATTGTCAGCTTATTTTCTTTCTTTTCTCATCCAAATTGCTCTTATGTGTCGAAATTTTTTAACATTAAAATATAATGCCGGGCAATGGTGACTCACACCTTTAATGCCAGCACTAGGGAGGTAGAGGCAGGTGGATCTCTTTAAGTTCAAGGTCAGCCTGGTCTGCAGGAGCTAGTTCCTGGACAGGCTCCAAAGCTACACAGAGAAACCCTGTCTCAAAAAACAAAAACAAAAAAATATATACTTACTTAAACTACTTCCTCCCCCCCCCTGTCTTGTTTGTTTGTTGGTTGGTTGGTTTGTTTTTGCATGTGGCTCTTTTAATATTCAAGATACCAGCACCGCTATTTTCTTTGCTTGTCTCTGGCTCTTAATAAATAAAAATACATTTAAAAAAAAGAAAAAGAAGTTACCTGGACCCACCCATAGAAATCTGGCTTCAAATGGTTCCAGATGGAGCCGAGGTATCAGCATGTCGTGTTCAATCTCCTCTGACAACTCTGATGCTCAGTTGGGTTTGAGAACTACCAATTTAAAACCGTGAATCTTTGCCTCTGTGACATATTTAGTAGCTGTGATTTATCTGATGCCAAGTCTTTGGTCAAGAATGCAACATCCAATTATAACCCAGATCCCACGGGGAAGATCAGTTTTAGGATTTTCCATGTGGTTTCCAGAAATGTATTGTGGTGAGAAGTAAGTATTGTTGGGTATTTTACATTTTTCCAATGTTTTAATGACCCCCCAAAAGAAGTTCCTGGGAAACCTTGTTTTCTTGATGTTCATTGTGGGTGTGGGTAGCCCTTTTCCACAATCACAATATGGGTATCCTACAAAAACCAATCTTGTATTATTTGTGGGATATGGTGAGAAAACCATCCTTCAAACATCAAACAGGAATGGCCACACTGATGCTTGTGCTGAAACAGGGTGACTACATTGCTAAGAAACCAGCTCTTGTACTGGGGGTTCTGGAACGCGCGGTTCCTCCAGTCTCCTCACACCTTGTCCATCAATTGGACCTACACTCAGCACCTCCCCCAGCACTCCCATTTTCCAAAGTATATGATTTGATTTTTCCAGGCACTGGGCATGGGTCCCAGTGTGGGAAGATTGAATCCTAGGCAATCCCAGACCAGAGAAGAAGCTGTTCTGCATCAAGGGAGAGGTTAGGCTAATGCAAGTAACAGCAGCCGGAAACAGAGACTTAATCTTGTCCCTTTGGCAAGAGACAGGAGAGTCAGGATACAGCTAAAATGTGAGGGACTCTAGTTCCGTGATTCTCAGCTTGTGGGGCAGGACCCCTTTGGGGTTACATATCAGATGTTCTGCATATCAGATATTTACATTATGACTCATAACAGTAGCAACAATTGCAGCTGTGAAGTGGCACTGAAATCATTTCATGGTTGGGGTCAGCACAACATGAGGAGCTGTATTAAAGGAGCATTAGGAAGGCAGAGAACCATTGTTCTAGATGAATACTCAAGAGTCCAGTTGGAGAAAATTCATTTTAAGAAAGAAATTCATGGAGTTGAAGGTTTGAGGACAGGGGGCTGGAGAGATGGCTCAGAGGTTAAGAGCACTGACTTTCCTTCCAGAGGTCCTGAGTTCAATTCCCAGCAACCACATGGTAGCTCACAACCATCTGTAATGAGATCTGGTGCCCTCTTCTGGCATGTAGGCACACATGCAGCCAGAAGATTGTATACATAATAAATTAAATCTTTAAAAAAAAGCTTGAGGACAGAATACTATGGATGAAGTAATATGGAGACATTTTTTAAAATTTAAGCAAGTGGCCCTTGGTTGGATTAAGAAGGAGATCCGAGGCTTCAGGAACATCAGTGAGCCATCTGGGAGTTGGTACCGACCAGGCTAGGGTTAACTAACACCCATCCTCACTCTCAAGCCCCAGTACACAGTGCCAAGCGCATCCCAGATCCATGTCACCTCTCCCCGCAGCTGCTGCCCTGAATATCCTCTTCAAGATGCTCCTGTTGGCTCCTGTGAGGGCAAGGCTCTGAAAAGCAGCTGAGCGAAGGCACTCAGCAGTGCCTCCCTGGAGCTGGGCTATGGGCCCAGGACTTCCCAAGAAAGAAGCAGAAAGGACTCTTCCTGAATACGTAGACCAGGCTGACCTCAAGGTCACAGAGTTCTCCCTGCCTCTGCCTCCCGAGTGTTAGTATTAAAGTCATGCCCCACCCTGGGCTTAATGATTTTATTCCCCAAATGTAGAATATTTTTATAACTTGCAAAGTATTTTTAACTTAATTTTACCTTGACATCAAGTTGAAAAGAAAACGCTGCTTTATTGAATACGCTCCAGTTGAAAACTATAGTGTGTATGTATGTGTGCCTTAAGATAATAGCTCTATATGAATGAGAGAGAGAGAGAGAGAGAAGAGAGAGAAGAGAGACAGTTCTAATTTTTTTTTGAGACAGTCTCTCTATGCAGCCCTCTGGAGCTCACTCTGTAGACCAGGCTGGCCTCAAACTCAGAGATCTGCTTGTCTCCAGTGCTGGGATTAAAAGTATGTGCCACCACACCTGACTACCCTTTTTGCTGTATTTCCACTTTGTTTCGTATGTCTGAGATAGGATCTGGCTACTTAGCCCATGCTGGCCTTGAACTCACCAGCCCCAGTAGCTACAGCTCTCCGGAGAAATTCGGTTTTTGAGGTGGCCATCATGGAAAATTCCATTTTAAAGGAATTGGATTTTTTTTTAAAAAAATGCATGTTTTAGATAACCGTCTTTTTTCCTTTTCATTTTGTATAGAAGCAAAACATTTCTGTTCTCGAAGCTGATTCTTTTCTACAGGGAAGGAAGCCACATGGCAGCTGGAAATAGAAAGGGTGGGAATGTCGCTTTGTTCTGTGACAGCAACAGGGAAACCATGTCAGCCTCATCCCATCCCCAGTAAGGAGGCCGGGCCAGGTTACTGCTGGTGGAAGAGTCTTACTCCACAAGCTCCATTACAAACATTCAAACTAGCTGTAAGAAAAGCTGCATCCAAAGCAGAGGCCCTCGCCCAATCCAAGGACCAGATGCTGCCTGCGCAAGCCACCTGGGGGTGCCCAGCTCTTCTCTAGACACTGCAGATGTAGAGGAAACAGACTGAAGTTCAAGGGCTTGCTCATGGCCACCTTAGTTCCCAGAAGTCTTGCTGCTTGCTTGTCTTGTCCTCACTAACTCTTCCTCTTGACATCAGCAATGTCACTACATGTAAATACAAGATATTCTTGGCCCAGATGGCCCTGGCTGGGAAGCTGTATGGTTAGTTCTCTGATTCCTGTGTTCTCTAAGTGTGTGGTTCTTAGGTGGGGGGGTGGGGGGGGTGGGGGCTGCATGCCTCAGAAGCATGTGTCCCTTTGGGGAACAGGAGTGGCCAGTACCATAGGAAGCAGCAGAGGAGGGGAGGCTTGACTCCTCCACCCCCCACCCCCACCCCGGGCTGCCCACTCCTCCTCCACTATCCAAGAATTGCAAACACTGCCCTGGCTCTTCCTTCAGGGAGAGCAGGGTGATTTAAGCCACTCGTGTTTCTTTGACGTGGCTGTCCAAACAGGAAGCCAAAGGGAACTGGCTTTTCAGTTTTTGTTTTATAAGGCAGCACGGGGCTAGGAACAGGCAAGGCCAGTCGTGCGTGCTGTAATTCTCTTGTCTTCGGCCAGGAAAATCTCCTGGGCACTGAGGTAACTTGATATAAGGCCCTGTCACTACTCAGAATTTAAGGTCTCTCTGCTGCTCACGGAATGCCAGCGAGCTTGTGTTTAGAAGTCAAGGCAGGGTTTGTGCGGATCTTTCCATACCTGCCAAGAGCAGCTGATGGGAACCAGGTGGCCTGCTTCAAGCGGAATTCAATTACCCAGATGGCAACTGCTTCTTAATTCAAAACTTTCACAGCGCCTTTTTTTTTCCATTATGAAAAATGAGAGGGGAAGAGAACATATTGAGTTTGAGCACTTCTGTTTATGAGATTAGAACCATAGGAGGGTGTGTGTCCCTGGCCTGAAGCAACTCCCTGCAGCTCCAGCCCCAAGCACGATGCTGGCCTGGCATGGCATGGCTGCAGGTTCCTGAAACAGAAGCCCTGGGCCTGTAACTCAGCTCCCTCGTGGGTCTGCTCTTAGGAAGCTAGAGTAGCTCTCGTCAGCTAATTAGCGATTTTATTAGCAGATGGCATCTTCTTCTTCTTCTTGGAAAAAGGAAAAATGAGGAAAGGTTTTCAATCGCATTTGGAGACAACGTGATGATGTATTTTTTCCCCTAAGGCTGTTTGGCATCGGCCCCTGCAGTGAGGACCCCGGGTTTTCAGACCCTCTCACTCTGAAGGCGAAAATCTCTTGTCTGGACTGCAGCTGTGACATTTTGGTGGCCGTATTCCCCTGGTCCTTAATAGGTTTGGCAGTCACCAGCTCTTCGGATAGGCAGGGTGTCGGGTGACCTCTACCACCTGACTCAGCGGAGGCCAGCTGGCTGTGTGTCGGCAGCTAGGTTGTTGGATGAGAGAAGGAGACAGGGAGGGAGGGATGGAAAGCAGAAGTAGATGCTGTTCTCACTCCCTCCTCTTTCACTTCCCCGTCTACGGATCTTCATCTTTCTCGGGCCCTTATGTCTTCCAGGCTGAGCGGTGTTTGGAATCAAGATAATTCTTTACATTTTTAGAATCGCCACTAATGGGGGCAATGCACTAGTGCTTCACGTTATATTGTGTCAGTGTTAAATTTGAGCCCCTATAGTCATACAGTGATATAGTTAATAAGTCATGTGACTTTGCAAATGCTGAAAACACTGTTATTGTGTGGGAAAGGTATGTGGTTGGGATACTATTTTGATCAACAATTTGGGGTCTATTATCTCCACCACTACCACCGTCAGCATCTCCATCACCATCAGCATCTCCACCACCATCAGCAGCATCTCTGCCCCTTCATCAGCAGCATCTCCATCACCATTAGCTGCATCTCTGTTACCAACATCAGCATCTCTGCCCCTTCATCAGCAGCATCTCTGTCACCATCAGCAGGATCTCTGCCCTTCATCAGCATTCCTATCACCACCATCCACCACCACCACCACCTTCATCACTATCATCGACATCTATAAGATCACCCTAATTATTGTCACCATCATCACTGTCCCCACCACCACCTATACGGTCATGTCTGCCATCAAATATCAAATGTCAAGTTGGCAGGGACCTTTCAAGAAAGTAAAGTGCTCTAAAATTCATTGCCACAGGGAACAAATATAACTTGTGCTCTTTGGGCAAATGAAGCTAAATTATTCATTAATTTGGACTCTTCTTTCTTTCTCCAGGCCCTATAATTCCAGTCTTTATTGTAAGATTGGTTGCCAGTTGGTTTAAGTTGTCTTTAGTCACTGCGGTTGCATTAAACCCTGGTTTCTGGCAATGCCAGCAACAACAACAGAAAGTCTTTAGTCTATTTGGGAGTTTCACTTAACAACATGTATCAGGAAACCAGAAGAAAAAATGCCTTGTCTTCCCAGCAAATTGTGCTCTCTTTGGGGGTTAGGGAGTTGTGTTAACTGATTGCGAAAGGGATGCCCCAATTCCACCTTGTTTTCTCTTCGATCCTTAGTAATTCAGAAGGCTCTGTTGGGAGGAAATAGTAGATAATGGGGGTGATGATGGAAATTAAGAGCTACTGTATGTGCTTTATTTTTTTTTAAAAAAAGGAAAATAAAATGAGTAAGCCATTACAAAGATATAAGGAGAAACAGATGTCTTGAGAGTCTGAATTCAACAGGACTAGGGAAACACTGGTGGACAGGATGGCTGTGGAAATCAAGCATGCTCTCTCTTCTGTCAAAAAAATCTCTTCAAAGCCACAGCACTTCTCAAAACCCTGCCACATTTCCCTGTAGCCTACAAAATAAGGTTCAAGGCCCTGGATAGCTTCTAATTCCTCAACAGTTTGTACCCTACCACCTCCACAAAGCTACCCTCTGCTTCTCTCCCTCTTGATCAAGGCTCTAACCATGACTGCTAACCCATCCTTCAGCAGGCCAGGTTTATGTTCAGAAGAGTTGACCCACATGCTATGTTTAATATGTGTTTCCCTGCTCCTTCCAAATACACTCAGTGCTTCCTCGTCTGTGCCCTGGTGATCTTTGCTGAGGTCCCGTTCCTCTCACCATGTTACTAATGTCTCCTTGCATGTCTTTCCTTCACGTTCAATGGCCAGTTTTTTAGTCTTTACACATTAACATCAGGTACTGTGTCCGGGTCTGTAATACGCCTAAAGATCCAATACTAGTTATTCTGGGGATGTTTGGTGTTTTGTTGTTGATTTTGTGGAAAATGGTTCGTATCTCTGTTGACTAATACAAGAGTACCACAGTTATGGGTTAGACAAGGCTCTTTGTGAGAGAGAAAGTAAAAGAGAAAACACATCCTAGAAACTTCCTCATAAGAGGTCACACGTGAGGGATCATCCATCACCAAAATGGCAGCCTCCTGGCTAAACATAAGCTGTTAGGGTCAGTTTGAGCTGGTTACTATTTTCATGCCTGACCTACTTTTCCGTTACTTCTATGGCCGTAACAAGAGCTTCTAGACTCTTATAAATGAATCAAACTACTTCGAGATGGCTCTGTAGTCTCTCCTCTTAAGGTAGCTCTTTCCGAAGAAAATCTGTGCTCCAGTGTCTTGGCATGTCTAGAAGCATTTTGCTCTCAATAGGACCAACCTCCACAGAACACTCTTGATTGTATAGAAGGTTTTCAGGCCAATAGCAAACCCATCTAGCCCAGGGATGGCATTTGTTTCCTCAGGGCATGGCTTTGCCCTCCTGAAGGCATGCAGAAGTATGTGACAGTCACCCTTGCTGCTCTTCTTGACTCAGGACTTGCCCACGTGGAATAAGCCTGCTTGAAGCTGCACCTAGATGCAGACGGCTGAAAACAAAACTCTAGGAACGGAGTGTTTCCGAGTCCCAGGCCCCTTCTTTGTTGCCATTTGATTTTTCCTTACTGTTTCCCCATGGCTGTTGAATTTCTAGCTGCAAGGGCCCTACACTGTTTCATAGTGTTTGGGGTTGAGATGAGGGGAACAGAAGCGTTAGAGGATAACTCAGGAACCAAAGTAGAACACACAAGAAACAGCGAAAAGACCTTTATACTGTTTTATTTTTCAAATGCTGCTCTTAATAAGAACAAATTACTTAAGTGACAGTTTCATTAGAAGGATGCTGTCGTGGTCGGCAATCATCTATGACGGTCACCCATTATCTGCCAAAATCTCAACATTCCCAGAGGTAAAACTTGAAGTCTTTCCCAGCCATTAGTACGTGAAGATACACCAAAGAACTTTCAAAAGATACATGGGATTTGGGAGGGAAGCTTAAAGGAACCGGAAGTCAGTTCTCTGTGCTTTTAAAGTAGGCGGTAACGAGTGGTAAAAGGGCTCAGTGGGTGCTTGCTGCCAAACCTGACAACTTCCTTTCGATCCTTGGTACCCACAAGGTGGAAAGAGAAAGCCAGCTTCTGCAGGCTGTCCTCATGGATGCGGTGGCATGCACCCTAAATAAAAATGTAGGTGTGACTTTTAAAACTAAAAGGCAAGCAGGCAACACTCCATCTGCTGTCAAACAGGGGAGAGGAAATGGATTTTCCATGGAGGGGTAGAAATAAGCTACGAGGAACCTTCTCATTGATAAACACAGTTGGCTTTAAGGCAAGCGAGGGGTTCTCTGGGGAGCCTGGGAACCGGTACAGCACAAGGAGGGACACTCATAATTGTTTACAACCTAACTCTAGGGCGAATGAGGCCAAGGAAAATCTCATCATCCCAAATTCCTAGCTCATTGATGTCCCAAATATTTGCTTCCTATAGAAAATGCTAATGAGCTGTGGGCTCTGAGCCATCTTCTGAAGTCCTTAATTGCAACGTTGTGTTTATTCAATTCTGCAAGTGCTCTCTCTGAGTGCTAATGTTCTTGGCTCAGAACACCGACTTGCATCATATTTTTCATGCATCTGCTGACTCTGTTCTCAGTGATTGGGTCAGCCCTCCTTAGCTGTGACCAGAGCCTGGAGGCATCCTCACCATACTGGCAACCCTCCGCTCCCTAAAGGCTGAGTCTGATCCCATCCATTCAAAGATGCTCAAGCTAGCAGCTACAAAGAGTTGATACATTTAGAAGAAGGAGGGGAGGTACTAGGTGGCTGGCTCTTTCTCCCATCATCCACAGCTGTCCTCTGTAGCAGACTGTGACTAGGAACTGGGAAGGGTACCCAAATGTCCTGCCAGTGTCTGGAGGTCCAGTGTTCATCACTCCCTGAATCTCAGTTTCTTCCTCATAAAACAAGGAGCGTGTATGTCTTTGATGTCGAAGATTTCATTCAGAAATATCTCCTAAGAATGGGAGAGGGGTGGGGGGTCCCTTTCAACCCTTTCAAGAAAAGGCCTTCAGTCCTCTTCCCTGGAAAATGCTTCTTCTTACACCTGAGGCCTCCACACTTCCATTGTATCCATACCTTGTCTTTCACTTGGTTCTGTACCCACCGCCACAGCTCTGCCTCTCAGGCAAGGAGTCTTTCCATAGCCTTTTCCCTGCCTGGGAAGTTGGTTCTATGTTCAGACACCAGAGTATGAATGAAGTTCAAAGATGGTTTCAGTTTCCAATTTCAAAGCCAAGTCTCCCCAGTTTCCCATTGTTCCATGTGGAGCTGTGTAAGAACCCCAGGGCAGGTTAAAACAAAACAAAACAAAACAAAAAACCTATTGCATAGAGCCAAAGGCAAAATATAGTGTTTAATTAAAAGCTCGTACTTATTTTGCCCTTTCTCCACTTTTGAACACAACTAGAGATGCCAGGCCTCCTGAAAGGACATCAGTGACCCATAACTGCCAACTAACAGCTCCAGAGACAAGATGACGCCTCAACCAATCAGGGCTTATTTTGTTGAATAAATGGATGATATGAGTAAGAAAACTACAACACAGGCTTGCACTTTCTCCATTTTTGTTGTTGTGTTTTTCCCATCAGGGTCTATGGGTAATTAATCTTAAATTAAGATCTTCATCAAGCAAAGCCTCCCACACAGTAGCAATGATCAGGCCACGACAGGAAGTAGCAAACACTCTATGTAACTAACAACGCTGGGACTGCTGCTCCGGACTGGGGGATTCTTCCCTCTCCCCCCCCCCCCCCCAGAATCATGGTTTTGATTTCTACTTACAGTCCCTCTGCTCTCCGAGGCCTGAATTAATCAAGTCTGTCATACCTGAAGAGATAAAAAGCTGCATTTTCCTAAAAGCAACAGTTGCTTCTAAGAAGTGCTAAGCGTTGTTCTGTGGAATACATGATAACACAGTGGCTGTTTGGGTGTTTCTCCTTCCCCTCCCCCCTTTTGCAAGCCCCGCATCTTACAAAGAACTGACACGTGAAATTGATTGGTCTCTATCTCACTAATGAGTTAAATGTTTCCCTTGCTTCTCATAGGAGTTTCCAGAGAAGGACAGCGAGTTTCTCCTCTGAATCCTGTGCTTTCCCAGAGCGCTTGCTTTCCTGACATTGGTAGTAATAATAATAATACTTTGCTTTTCAAATGTTGAACTTCAGTCCTTGCAGGGCCTGCTAAGCAGCCTGAAACTATAGAAAGAAGCCCCACCCTGCAACTGCCAGAGGCTTGTGTGGAACGGAATCGGAGAGAGACTGATGGGCCCCTCTGGGTAGCCAAGGATGCCCTGAAGGAGGTAGGACTATGGGAGCCCCACTGGCAGGTCTTCAAAACATAACCCCTTTGAGTCACTCCTTTTTACTAAAAATGGGCGTTCTTTTGGGTTTCAGGTTTCACTCCCTAAAAAGGAGAATCCCTCGGACAAGCAGATTACCATTCCGCTCCTCTTTTCACAAGGTTTCATTCACACACGGCGCTGTGAATGAATTTCCTTATTGGCTGTATTTTCTGATAGTCGTTTTGGGGTCTTGAAGGGAAGGAAGTGTATGCGCCGCGCGCGCGCGCGCGCGTGTGTGATCAGAAGCATCTCCACTAGAGTGGAGGACTGAGGGGTAGTAAGGGGACCCCAAGATAAAAGATGAAAGAAGCAAAGGGAAGGCATCAAGAGCCTGGGGTGAACGTCTGCAGATGGACGCCGGCTTGCATTACGCAGAAAGGAGTCCTTCGGAGTCACGCAGCTGCAGTCCAACCCGGGCCCCTTGAGATCCCTGCCGCTCTAGAAAAGCTAAGCTGACTGAGTGGGCTAGCTCAGTTCCCCTGCACCGCACCCACTGCGGACTTTCCACGCTTTACTAAGAAGGCAGCTCACTCCAGTCTCCGCTGTCCCGCAGGCGGGCGCGCAGCAGCCCTCGCGAGACCCGGACACGCGCGCCCTGGGCTCCGGCGCCCTCCTGCCGGGAGCCCGGGGCTGGCAGCCTCTAGCGCGGTCCCGGCCCGACGGGGTGGGGTTAGAGACGGGGGTGGAGCCAGCTGGAGCCGGTGTCAGGTTGCTCCGGTAACGGTGACGTGCACGCGTGGGCGGAGCCATCACGCAGGTTGCATATTTTAGGAAGTGAGGAGGAGGCGCGGGCTCGAGCTGCGGCTGGGTCTGGGGCGCGGAGCCTCGGCGGGAGGAGGCGGACACGTGGCAGCGGCGGCAGTAGCGGCGGCAGTAGCGGCGGCAGCAGCGGCGGCCTCGGTCCGGGGCGCCAGCCGTCCTCCCTCTTTCCTCCCGCAGCAGCCCTAGTTCCCGCCTCTCGGCTCCCCCGGCCCCGCTCTCCCGGCCGGGAGCTGCTCTCTCTTCTTTCTAGTCTCCAGCCACAGGACCCCGCGCGGGGCCCGCAGCGCAGCCACCATGGGGAAGGGGGTGAGTGTCGGGCGAGCTCGGGCCGCGGGAGGGGACCAAGGAGGAAGCTACTTGGAGACCGGGCTCTTGGCAATGGAGGAGCGGGCGAGGGGCGGGCGCTGAGCGCCGGCCGTGGGCCCGGAGGGAAAGCGCCCGGGGCGGCATCCCCGAGCCGGGCGCCTGCTCTGCCTGCGCCCTCCGGTCGCCCTCACCGCGCGCCTTGTGCTTCCTTTCTCCCTCCTCCCTCCGTGCCCAGGGGAAGGAGTGCTCCTCCCCTTCCCCCCGGGGAGCTCCGCCAGGGCCCCCTCGCGGTGACGGTTCTCGCCGCGGCCCGGCGCCGGCGAGGGCAGCCTCCGGGTCGATACTCCCTTCTCCTGGAGGCGCTGGGGCTCGGCCAGCTCCCCGCAGAGGCGACCGCCCTCCCCCAAAGGAAAAAAAAAACTGGCTTCCCCTTACTGTAGAGCCAACCCAGCGAAGCTGGTGCCAGGGTGTGACTTCACAACCCTAAGATAGCCTTTAAGGTATACTTTTGAGAGCTTTAAAATGGGCCACTTTCCATAACAGGGTGAGCCTTTGGTAGCTGGTGTTGCCTTCTTAACGTTGGGGAGGGGTGTGTGAATTTATGTCAGGAGGTGATTCTTGAAGGAGGCCAGGCTGACCCTCCAGGGTCGCTGGGTATAGTCAGTCCGACAAAGGACTGGAGACAGGGCAGTTAGTGGTTAGAAAAGCCATGCCTGCCTCTTGCACTGCTGTCTCTCCCAAGAACGGTTCCCGAAGGGAATGAGGGGTCCGGGACACGACTACATTCCCACCTTGATTACTCCTATCCGCCTCAGAAGAATTAGCTCCTGACCTCGAAACAGCTCAAATCCAGCGGATAGAAATTATAACCCAAATAACCCCGAAAATTCAGTTCCTAGGGTGAGAAAGCACCAGTCGTGAGAATACAGGTGGGAGAATCCACTCCATCCTCTTCTGGGTTGACCAAGTGAACAGGCTGTAGACACTCTGCAGGTCCTAAGGCACCTGTATACTGAGATGGGGCAGAGGGCAGCCCGTTCTCTAGAGACTAAATGGATTTTCAAGTTGATAATTATAAGACTTGAGCCAGGTAGCAGTGAATAGGAACGGTGGGAGAGCCCAGTGTGGGCCTCGGATTCTGCAGCCTCAAAGCCAAGAGCTGCCTGCCTGCCTGCCTGGCCCCACTTCCCTGAAAGAAAAGGGCACCATCCTACATACACCATCAAGGCTATTCCTATAAACCATGTATTCACTGTAACCCCCTTTTCGTCTCCTCTCCCCACAAAAAGTATCTTTGTCAAGTGGAGACCTTGAGTGGCTTTTACGGAGTCAGACCGAAGCCTGGGAAGGTGAAGTGGCTTGTTCAAGGTCAAATGGTTGTTTGGTGACAACAGGTGCTGAACAACCTGTTGCTCTCCAGCTTACACATCTCTTAATCGTGACTTTATGTGCAGAACTCTTCAGTTATCCTTCAGAAGGAATTGGCGTGTTTGTAATAAATAAGCCAGGCAGATGTTTAAGTCAGCCATGCCGTAGGCCTTAGGTGAATCTCGTACGCCCTGGAGTGGTACAGTAACAGTCCAACTGAGTAATTAGTGGAAGTTTGACCTAAGTTGTTTTTTTTTTAATGGATGTAAATAAATGTCTAGAGAAACAAAAGGTGTTTGGAGAACTCATAAATCAGATGTTAGGCTGCATGCATGCATTCAGGTATGCGTGCATGTCTTTCGCAATGACTTATGATGGCTGAACTGGTCAGAGGAATATAGTTCATACTGAAACGTTGGGATTTTTCCACATGGGGATTAAAAGGTGGGTGGCGCGATGACTAAAGCCCTTTTGATAATTGGTTAACCAGGAAGCTTAATGGCACTAATTTTTAAGGTCACTGTGATCCCACTCCCCTTTTCTCAAGTGCCATCGGGCTTAGGTGTGGGCAGTAGTCTCAGGTGTTTCTTCCTAGCTTTCAACGCCTGGGTCCTGAACATTTGGGAAGAAAGCGAAGAACCAGCTTGCTGAATCATTCCTGAATAAAATGGGATTTTTCTTTTTTCCTTTGAGTGTCTTTGCCGGTGACTCGGCTTAAATCCTCAAAGAGGCCTACCACCCACAACTGTTTAGCTCACCAAAGGTGGACATCATAATTGCTTAGAAATGCAGGAGATTTTCTGGGCTTTTGTTGTTGGTTGGTTGGTTTTTGTTTGTTTTGTTTTAAGTTTATAAAAGATGGGAAAGGAGAAGGTCTCCCTAACCCTTCACTGCAGTTCTGGGCTGGGTTTAATATTAACTTAGTTACCTAGAAAAGAAATTCTAGTTTATGGGTAGTGATTTAAAGACCAGGCAGGGAAGAGGTTCAGGTTCAGGTCACACAAAGGGTACGTACACATGTCAGCAGAAATGCTGGTTGTATGGTGACTTTATCAGCTGCCCTTTTGGAGCTAAACTGGAAAGTGTGACTAACTACCCCACTAGCTGCTATAAAGCTGGTACTTTCGACTCAAAATACTGGAAGGCAGAGTCCTCCCAATGAAGAGTGCCCCAGCCCTGCCAGGAGCACTGGGGCTGGTCCTGGGAAGCCCAGGGAACAGAGCAGAGAGTGTGAGGTTGCTTCCACCTTTCGCCTGCCAGTCATATAGTGTAAGAGTATAACAGTTCCCTGCCTGGAAGGTTCTCTCCGTCCTGCTGTAAGGCTGTATCGTCTCGGCTGCTTGCTGTTTGTTAATTTGTAGCGTTCTCTGCTGGCAAGTTTGTAACAATGATGACTCACCTTGGGGTGGAAGAATAGGACTTGGGGAGGCTGCTCTATAAACCTAAGAAGATAGAGAACACCCCCACCCCACCCGGAAAAGCTTCATAAAGATCTGGTAGGGTGTTTACCCAGAAGAGGCCTAAACCTTAAAATCACATTTCAGAATAAGAAGCAGGTCCAGCGTTAAAGCAGAGACTTGGCACTCACCCTCCATCCCTGAACAATCCACGGCTTGAGGATTACTTAGCAACAAGTGCACAGATAAGTGACTCTCTGCACATTAGACTGTTCTTTTAAGAATAGCTCAATAATGAGAGGGAGGCATTATTAAACAGCCCTGAAGAACTGAGTCAGATTTTTGCTTCATTTGAAGACAAGCAGGGTCTTTTGTTGTTGTTTGTTTTAAAGCAATCGCCCTGAAACTTAGTTTCCAGTCAGGCTTGAGGTAGAGTCCTCGCCCTGAGGATCAAGTGGAAGGCATCTATGCCCCATTTATAGAATGAACACCATGCCAGTGTATGGTGCAGCTACTGCTGCTGGCTTTACTAAGTTGTTAGAACCATGAGGAAAACAGACCTCCAGAAACTGCTCTCCTTGAGTCCCTGGTCCCTTCAAAGCCGTGGAACGATTTTCCTTTCCCCCGAGAAACATAAAAGATGGAAAAGAATGAGAAACACTGTTAACTGCTCCTCCAAGGGAAGCATCCACTGCTATGGCTGGGAACCCTGACGTTTGCCTAACAAGCAGATCCAATCTTGGATTTTCCGTCATAAGCTTTTGCTTCCCAAGTGAGCACTTTAACCACGATCAGTGGTCGTTTTTCAGTTCTTGAAAGTTTCATTGGGTGAGATGGCCATTTCTCAGCCGGAACATCAGTGCCCAGGGCCCCCTGCCAGCCAGCAGGCCTGAAGAAGAAATCCGAGTGTCGGATCAGATGGGCTCACAGTAATCAGAGTGACTGGGTTTGGATAACAAAGCACTGGGCAGACTGTTTCTCCAGGCCTGCCAGCCCAGTCTAATTCTCGATTGCTCTGAGAACATGTCCAGTGGCTGCCGATGTGAATTAGCAAAGAGAATGTCACAGTGCAGCGCCTTCAAAAACACCTTCGTTTTTATAGATTGCAGGGAGGGCGCTAACCGAGTCAGGTCTGAACTGAACTTTCTCGCATTGCCTTGAATTGAGAGTGTGAGAGGAAGTGTGTTCTTTGGAGTCAGAGGGGCTGTTCTCTCCATGTGAGTCACCTCGTTAACTGTGCTGAGATCTGGTGTCAGGAATCCGTAAGACACCCTTAGCGGTTATTTGTTGGCTGTTTGGGATAACAGGTTCTGTCAGTGAGAAAAGAGAAACGCCCCCCCCCCCCCACGCACACACGCGTTTTCACCCTCATTTGGTTTCATTTGGGTCCTGAGCCAAAGGGATTCTTTTTTTAATCCAACAGACCTCATTCTCCAGTGGCTTTGTGACTTGACAATGAAATATAGCTGGGTATTGTCTCTTATCGGGTTTTATTCAAACCCCATTTAGTAACCACAATCTCATATTCTCTGTTGGTGATCTGGAAAGTTGATTGATGGTTAGCTCAGACTTTCTCTTTAGCGCCTTTATTATTTGGGGACTAGTAATCGTTGTAGCGTTTTTGTCATCTGTGGGCCGTGGTGTTTGTCTTTCCAGTCTGTTATGCAGATGTTATTTAAGGCCTTGGGGCATTTGGAGTGCCCAGGCTCCGTTTGCATCCTCCCTGTCATGCTTCCATGGCACCGACTGCTTCTCTAGGCCTTCAGCGCCTTGCCCTCTCCAACCCAGCAGTCAGTTTACTTCCTAGGTTTCAAACCACCTATTAAGAGTTCCCAGTGTAGTAATAGGAGCGGCGGGGCTGCGTCCCCAGCACCCCGGCCGCCTGCTAGCTTATGCCCTGAAATAACAACACACAAACTGTATTCTTTTAAACACTGCTTGGCCTATTAACTCTAGCCCTTACAGGCTAATTCTCATATCCCAATCAACCCATCTCTAATAATCTGTGTAGCATCAGTCTTACCGGGAAAGATTCAGCATGTCTGACCTGGCACCCCAGGACTTACCGGAAACTGATAGCCCCCTCTACAGTTCTTTTTGATTCATCCAGGCCTCTTGGAGAAGTTGAATGTCCCACGGGTTTGGTGCTTTTAATAAGTGGGAGAACGAAATACATTTTAAGAGGAATAAAATCTGAAATATAGTGATTCTTCACATACCTTCCAGTGTTTATTTTGTCAAATGATCCTGAATACACTCCGGCTGGAGGGGTGGACCGGCAGGTTGTTAAGAATTCACTGGAGAGAAAGGTTAGGTAATGTTTCCATGGGTGGGGGAACCCAGTGGCCTGGAGCTGTCGTGGCTCCCGGCCTTGTGGCCGATGGGCTGCAGCCCAAGTTTCAATACTGAGCTGAGTTCAGAAAGGGCCTAGTGCTCTGGTCTTGCTGGAGTACAATCCCCAGCATGTGCATCTTCAGGAGTGAGGAGAGGCATGGAATGGGGGGTACCCCCTTGGTTACCTCCTCTGCAGAGAATTGCTAAGTCCAGAAGTGTCACTGTGGACTGGAGGACCATGCCTGTCTGTCCGCTGTCCTCCATTTGTCAGCCACCACCCCGGCCAGGCTGTGGTTCTGCTCTCCTGTCTCCAGCTAGAGAAGATGAACCTAAACTAAATCACGTAGGCCCACTAGCAATTGGAAACGTAGCACATAAGGTCAGATTGATGCTTCCTTTAAAATGCATCCAAAAGCTGTTTCTATAGGAAGCAGGGAGTGGCAGTAATGTGTGTAGTTATCACAGTGACCTTTGTACAGCGCTGTGCAGAGGACCTTTACAGACAGAGCTGAGTTTGAAGGTTTGACATGACAACCAGGAAAATTAAGGGATGCTACCCCCACTTCCCCAATACTAACAGTTGGCCAAAATTGGGCAGAGCCTGCTGTAACAACCAGTCAGATCAGCCTGTCTCTGAGTTCCCTGCCAAGGTGGAGTTTGCCGAATTGAGTTTGAAGGTGCTGTCTTCGCAACCCTCTTGGCCAGCCGTGAATTGGGTAGCATTCGGGGCAGTTACTTTGCCATGTCTGTAACCCCTCTTGCTAGTGAGACAAAGGCTGACTGTTCAAGGACAGGTTGCTGCTGGATGGACCTGTGGCTGCAGGGCTAGGGGCTAGAGTCATGACATGGGCCATAGTTAAAAGCGCATTCACTGACCTGGCTACGTGAGGTGGGATCTTGCCCTTCCAAGGAAGAACCCTTTGGGCAGTTTAGCGGGAATTTCAGAAATCTTGAAAAGGCCTCCTGAGATCTCTGGCTGTAAGAACCAGAGGTGCTGGTAGTGAGGAGAAGCCTTAGGAGGCCACCCTCAGTGCTCCCTAGGTGCTGGGAAGGTCAAAGGGCATACATAGGTCATCTGCTGCCTGTGTAGGCCTCAAGTGGAAGGCTGCTGGGGAGAAAGGTTCTTATGAAAATTTCACTGCACTCTGTGGATGGGTGGTGTGGATGTATGTATGGATGTGGTGTGGATGTGTGTAGCAAGAGATCGTCATATTTATTGTAATAGTTGGTAAATTTGAAGCTGTCATCTCCCTTCCCCAGACACAGTTCCTTCTTGTTAATGACGAATTAGCTGAAGAAGAGGAAGGAACATTTTTCACTCTAAAAGGTCATGGGGATTTCTTGTTCCTGTGTTGTAAGGACTGGTCCGCGTGTGTTTTCTCAATGAAATATTGTTACATATCACGATTTACTGTTCCTGTCCAGGATTTTCTTTCCACCTCCAACATCCCTTTTGTCCAGAGCGAACTGTAGCGAATTTCCTTGAGAGTCTTTGGGAAGGTAGAGTCCGTAGGACAAGCAGGTTGACATGAAATGACACAGCCAGCCTTGAAGTGTCACGTGGAATATTTCTTGCTGTAACTTCCCAGTTCTTAAATTAGAATGGAAAAAATTAATAACGTTGCCTACTCCCTTTTAACCAGCTGCCCTTTTGAAGATGGCACAGTCTGTTGAATGCCCCATCCATAGTTTTCCCCAGAGACACTCAAAGAGAGCCACTTGGGGGAGTGTCCGTGGCAGGTGCTAATCACTCTGCTCTTCTGTGGACCTGAGTGGGAAAGCGGTCAGCCTTTTCTGATTGAGAAAGGAGAAATGACATGCCCGTCGCCCAAATGAGTGGGAAGGTCAATGAAGTCCACAGAGGAAACACCTTACCACTCCCCTGCCGTGACCTTTGTTTTTAGTAGAAATAATAAGGACAGTGTTGTCTTACCCCACAGCACAAACGCACGCTTTTCCTCCTTTGGAATTGCAGTTCTTGGTGTCCATAGGAACCTAAGTATCTCTTGATTTGCACCAGGAAGAACTAGCAATAAATGCTTGTTTTACTTGTGGGCAAGAACCGAATCGGATAAGCTGCCTAGTTCTTTAGGATAAACATTGCCTACTGGAAAAATTAATACTTTGAAGAAGTAATTTTGCATGTTAATACAAAACAAGTAATTTTGCATGTCCCTTTTACAGATATCCCTGTTTAAAACTGCCTTAAATAGCGTGACTTTATAAAGGGGGTTGTCTATTGGGAAATGTAGACCCCCCAACTTTGCTCTTAACTGTGAAGGAGGAGGCGAAAGCCCTGCTTTTGTGATAGGCGATAGAACTTTGGAAAGCGTCCAGGGCTGACTTTCGCCCGTATCTCTCTCCTCCCTTTTGGAGTGGAAAATGTGAGTCTGAGAATAGCTGTAGCCTGCAGACAGGGAGGCTGGGATTCTGACACTGTGTCTCCTGTACGTGGATTTCCATGAGACTCACTGAACTTGCTTCAAACTGTAGGCTGGATTTTAAAAACCAGTACAGACTGGCCACATCCACGAAGGGGCCCTTAGTCAGCGTCTCTGAAACGGCTTTAGAGAGTTGTGCTTTCCCATTAGACATGTGAAGGGATGGGCTCATCTGTGAAAGCCCTCTCCTTTCCTTTTTATTTAACACGTGCGGTGACTTTTCATCTCAGCTCTGGCGGCAGAGCCACACTCGGGGAGGCCCTTAGAGCTGTGGTTGTCGCCAGAGCCGAGAGAATGTCAGGAATGTCTCAACCCTGCTCTACTCTGAGGAGATAAGATGAAGACTCAAGTGCACTGCTCTCAGGGAAGAAGTCATCTGTCAAGTAACAGGGTGTTGGATACATCTCCAGCACCCACTAATCTGAGCACGCTTTCTCTGGAGCCTTCCAAATTCAAGTGAATGCTGGGTTTTGTGTGCCTCTTACTGTATGGTGACCGAAACACATGCTTTCTGGCTTTATTTTCATTTGGGACAAGATTATCATGCAGTTAGGATAGTTCTCGGGTATTTGCTTGAATAGCTGTTAAATGTGCACTCAAAACTAGAAGAGGGGCCCATGAAACAATAGACACAGGGCCCCTAAGCACTAGTGTCACCCTCTGGAAGGCAGCCTGCAGGGGAGAGGCCTCGTGCTCTGTGGACTGATTTTTTGGAGTACCAAGTTCGGGTTTCATGCAGATAGCTCAAGCACTTTAAACAGGGTGGGGGAGTGAAATGATCTAAATTTAAACTATAGAATCAACATTTTCTCTAAAAATTCTTCCAGTTTTGAGAGGCGTAGGTGGATCCTGTGAATTACGTGATAACTTGCCCGTTTTTCCTGCATCCTGCTTGTGTCAAAACATTTCCAGGGCCTTTCATTTGGGGGAAAATTATTTTAAGGTTACAGAATGTGGTGGAGGCTCCCCTTCCTTCTCTTTCTTTTTTTTCCTCTCTTTCGTGTGTGTGTGTGTGTGTGTATGTCTTATTTAAGAAAACTTTAGGGACTTTTAGACATTCACTTCTGTCTGAGAAGATGAAATGCGGTCAGTGTCTATGTGAGCACTACAGATGCTTAAACATCGCTCAGTGTCTTTGCAGTAAGAATTTAGTCACTGGAGTGATTGGCATTAGTGTATCATTAAATCCTCAAAAATGCTGCCTTAGGTTGTCGGTCCTTACGTTGTAGGAAGGGAAATTGACCCTCAGGAGTTAGTGACTTCCCTCAAGCGTCCTTAACTGGTGGATAGTGGGGCTCAGCGCTTCCGCTTCTGTCTGTGATTCACAGCGCAAACACTTGTAGGTACTGGACTGGCCTCGAAATTACTAATGGAAACATGGTTTCATTCCTTCAGTGGGCAGAGCGGAAGACTGCAGAATAGGGGTTTTAACATAGTGACCACTGTTCACCCCAAATGCAGGTTGACCTGGCAAGCTCTTTGAAGCCTGTTACAACTTCCCCATTGCTCCTCACACCCTAGGGTGGGCACAGATGCCTTGAGTGATGGTGGCAGTAATCCACCATCAATAGCTTTGTTTATGCACCGCACAGTATAAGTTCAGAGGTTGTCCCAACCGATGTGTCCCTGCAGCCTCCACCCTCCCCACCCCGCGACACACACACACACACACACACACACACACACACACGAAATGCACAACCTTGAGTTTCCAGTTGCTGTACAGAGCTCACTCCTCCCTTCCCCCTTCCGTAGGTTGGACGAGACAAATATGAGCCCGCGGCTGTGTCCGAGCATGTCGACAAGAAGGGCAAAAAGGCTAAAAAGGAAAGGGACATGGATGAGCTGAAGAAGGAAGTCTCCATGGTAAGTGCTGGGAGGAAGGTTGGGTTCATGATTTTTCTTAATAATTTGCACCAAGCCGGGTAGTGGTGACTCACAGCTTTAATCTCTTTAAGCAGCTGGGAGGCAGAGACAGGCAGAGTTTAGTGAGTTTGAGGCCAGCCTGGTCTACAAAGCAAGTTCCAGGGTAGCCAGGACTGTTAAACAGAGAAACCCTATCTCAAAAAAGAAAAATAACAATAATAGTATAATAGTAGCATCTCACACCTGTGAATGTATGCTCCTGCACCTGCCCATCAGTCACAGGGCTGGTGTAAAAGTGATCACAGCGTTCGCTTTGCAGTTTTCCTTCCATGGTTGTAGAGGTCGAAGCCTCTAATTCTAAGTTATTAAAGGGTTAAACAGTTTCTCCATCCACTCTCCAGAAGCAATGGAAGTGTGCTTGGTACCCTAGTCTTTGCTTTTCTATAAAGAGCCCTGGAGAGCTGCAGCCTCTGTAGGCCAAGGAGGCTTTTATGACTGAGGTATCTAGTGTCAGCCTCGCCTTGATGTGGCAGGTGATGGCGGACATCTGTCATCCAGCATTGACTGTCTCTGAGGAAGCCGTTAGATCAATGCTTAGCCTGTGTAGCTGTGGAAAGAAAGTTTCTCTGATGACTTAATAGGGATGGATGGTATGGTGATATTTTTCCCTTTTGGTGTTGGGGTGTGTACTTATTTTTTTCTGTTTTTTTTTTCTTAGGATGACCATAAACTCAGCCTTGATGAGCTCCATCGTAAATACGGAACAGACCTGAGCCGAGTATGTCCTCATCCAAAGCCTGCCCTACCGAATTGTAGTTCCCCTGCTGCGTTTTGTTCCGTAGCGTCTGACCCTGGAAGCACTGACAGCCACCATTGGCTGAGTGACCACGCAGAACTTGGACTTCTATGCTAGCACTTCACTTCCTTGAAACCTCATGGGAGTGGACATTAGTGTCCCTGTTTTCTAGTGCTGCAAACCAGTGCATTGTGAGCACCTGGTTTTGAAAGTGGTCCCAAAGCCAGGCTCCTTTCCCTTTTGTCTGTGTTTGCCTGGTTCATGGAGGTGTGTCAGAACTTTGGACACCCTGTTGTATGTGTACAAGTTTCAAGACTACCTTCCCCCAAAATGGGTTTTGTATCTTTGCTATCTAAGGGCTTTTGACTGAGTTTTCTACCACCACTGTGAAACACAGTCTGAGAGGAGATGGTGTTCGCTCTTGTCACAGCCAGTGGAGTGACTAGCATGGGTGGCCTTTGGAACGCCTGCCCCTGGGCTCAGAGAGGGGCCTCAGCCCTACTCAGACCCTCTTGCCAATGCTGTGGGCCAGGCCACCTCTTCTCTAAGCATTTTACCCATTATTTCTTGTTTTCATTATATTCTTATGTCAGCAGGCTATCTGGGACTCAAAGTCAGTTACCTCGGGTGCTGTGTGCCCCTTACTTATAAAGTTGGTTAGTAGCCTATAAGAGATTATGGCCAAATTAGGCAGGCTAGTTAAAGGTCCCAACCCAGTGCTTGGGGTGTAGATGGGGCTCAAATGTTGGGTCATTGTTTTATTAACCTAACAGTGAATAACCCAGCAGGGACTTGAGTCAGATGAGGATATTGAGTAATTCCTTGCTTTTCCTCTTACTGTTTTCTTTTTTCTTTCCTCACTCTTAATAGTTGACACCAATTTTAAAAATAACACAAACACCAGGCACATCTAAATAGACACTTTAGACAGGATGTCTTCTGTCTTTTTTAACCTGATATTTTGATAATACAAAAGTAACGCTGTTTTCTCCTCTTCGTGTGAGTCTCAATGTCTGCCACTGAGACAGGTTTTTGGGCCCGTTAGACCGTGCAGGCTGACCTTTCCGGTGAACACTGTTACTGACAGGTTGCCCGGGAGTTAGCTGAAGTATGCGTGTGGGTGAGCCCTTCGCTGCTAGGCCAGTGTTTCTGTTACCATTGTGAGCATGGAGTTCTGTAGTTACAGCTTGGCTGTTAACTCAGTAAGCGCTTGGATTCCTGCTCTCCTCTTTGTGAGCTTGCCCCTCCCATGGATAGGATGAACGCACAGAAAACACTCAAACCAAACCGGTTTGTTAAGATAGATACCTTTTCTGTCTAAAACTTGGGGGGGGGAAATCAACTGATTCAGATTTTCCATGGTTCCTGTTAAAAAGATTTTAAATGAGGTCTTAGGGTATTACAGGTTCCTACGGGAATGGGTTTTGTCTGCTGGAATCCTGGGGGAGGGGCGGGGGTTAGGCAGGCTTTACCTGGCTCTCTCTGTAGCTGGGAGCCTGTTTCGCACCTAATCCTACTGTGGACTTCTTATTAGGGGAGCGTGTTGTCTTATAAATACTGGTGTGGTCTGTCTGATGTACATCTCTCTACTCCTCAGGGCTTAACTCCTGCGAGGGCTGCTGAGATCCTGGCCCGGGATGGCCCCAACGCCCTCACACCCCCTCCCACCACTCCCGAATGGGTCAAGTTCTGTCGGCAGCTGTTTGGGGGCTTCTCCATGTTACTGTGGATTGGAGCCATTCTTTGTTTTTTGGCTTATGGCATCCGAAGTGCTACGGAAGAGGAACCTCCAAATGACGATGTGAGTCGTGTGGCCACGGGGGCACTGTCGCCTCCTAAACCTCTCTCTTCCTCTTCACATTAAGCCCTTCTTCCAGTCTGGGTCCTTCAGAGCTCTGGGGTCTTAACGTAGGTTGGGGCTGCCACTTGTAGGTGGCAGAACGTAGCTCTTCGCTAAGGTGTATTATACTTGCCTAGAAAAATTTCTTTAGAAGCACTTGGAAGGATATCACTGTTTTAATAAATATAACAGAAAAAATAGATTCACTTAGAATATTTGTAAAAGCTTCATCAAGTTAGTGACCAGAGACTGAAATTGATTTTATTGTAGACACACACACACACACACACACACACACACACACCGGTCCTCAGGCTCCAGAGAAATAAACGTGAAGATGTGACACACATACACACCACACATACAAACATACACACACATACACACACACACACACACCGGTCCTCAGGCTCCAGAGAAACAAACGTGAAGATGTGACACACATATATACACACCACATGCACACACACACACCGGTCCTCAGGCTCCAGAGAGATGAACATGCAGATGTGAGTTTCCTATTTCTGCAGTCATGACCGCTCCAGATAGAGTTGTGGGGCTAACAGTCTTGTCTCCTTCCTTCCAGCTGTACCTCGGTGTGGTGCTGTCTGCTGTAGTCATCATAACTGGCTGCTTCTCCTATTATCAAGAAGCTAAAAGTTCCAAGATCATGGAATCCTTCAAAAACATGGTCCCTCAGGTACCTGCTGCTTTGTCCTTCCTTTTTGAGAGATTTAGATGGCTCTCACTACATAGATTAATGTGAAGTTAAGGTATTCTGAGTATGAAGTGATGCTGTCTAAGCAGTTCCTAGTGGGAACGGCTCTAGGGTAACTCTTGGAACTGCAGTGTTTTATATAATGAATGGTATCTTTGCTGTAGGCTCAGGTAACTTGGGATAAGTTCACTTGTAACTTGGGTGTCTTATGTTGAACTTTACCCTTTCCTTGTTGGGATCCGTCTAATGGTGTCAACCGTCTTCCCTTCCAAAGCAAGCACTTGTGATTCGAAACGGTGAGAAGATGAGCATCAATGCAGAAGATGTCGTAGTCGGCGATCTGGTGGAGGTGAAAGGTGGAGACCGGATCCCTGCTGATCTCAGGATCATATCTGCAAATGGCTGCAAGGTAGGTTGCCGGGAGACTTCTGGCTAGCTCTGCTCAGTAGGCAGAGAGAACTGAGGGTCGCAGTAGCCTATGGTGAGCCCGAGTACCCACCCTACACCTACTCTTACACACAGGTGGATAACTCCTCACTCACGGGGGAGTCAGAACCCCAAACTCGGTCCCCAGATTTCACCAACGAGAACCCCTTGGAGACAAGGAACATCGCCTTCTTCTCAACCAACTGTGTGGAAGGTAGGCTATGTCAGGCTCTCTTAGGCATGACTTAGTGTTTACTGTGGGTGTTGAGAGAGAGAGAGAGAGAGAGAGAGAGAGAGAGAGAGAGAGAGAGAGAGAGAAGATCCTCCTTTTGCTGGTTCTGTTCTGACAACTTCCCTCAACACAGAGCAGAGAGGCTTTACCTGCTGCCAGGAAGGCCCAAAGAGTCTTCCCTTCCCTCACACAGTGCTCTGTACTGATAGCAGCCGGCCAGCATGGCCCCGGCTCTCCTGGCAGTGTGTGGCAATCCTTTTCACCAGAGATTCTGCTTTGAAACAGACAGCAAGTTATCCAGAGAGCTCGGCCTTATTAGGACAGAAGTCTATGCGTTTATATTCGGTCTCTTTTCAAAACCAAGCACATTCTCTGGCCTGGCTGACCGTTTCCCTTCCCCGACTCTCAAGGAACTGCACGCGGTATTGTCGTGTACACTGGAGATCGAACTGTGATGGGCAGAATCGCCACACTTGCTTCCGGCTTGGAAGGGGGCCAGACACCCATTGCTGAAGAAATCGAACATTTCATCCACCTCATCACGGGTGTGGCCGTGTTCCTGGGGGTCTCTTTCTTCATCTTGTCCCTGATCCTTGAGTACACCTGGCTGGAGGCGGTCATCTTCCTCATCGGTATCATCGTAGCCAACGTGCCCGAAGGTTTGCTGGCCACTGTCACGGTAAGATGCCCGGGACAGCAGCAGTCAACATCACTCAGATCAGCTTGTGTGGGTGCAGGACTCGGCCATGAGCCTCTTGTGAAGAGTCTCTAACTTCTATATTTATGCTCTGTATTTGTCTGTGTAGCCTTTTGTTCCAAATTGCATGGTAAACTTTGACAGAGAAAACATCAGCCTCGGTTTATCAGAACCCCAAAAACATAGCATTGTTCTTAAGTTATCATGTAAGTTAGAACAGAACAGTGGAGGAAAATAAAAACTTAGAGGTCATTATGGGGGATCCACTTGATAAATTTTGTTGTTTTGGGGGGGAATGGGAGGACGTTCCCACCATCCTCATGCGGTTTTACCATCCTGACTTCAGGAGAAGGTTGGGGAAATAGAATTTTAAACAGATTTCTTCCATATTAGGATGTAGTGGAATCTGTGTGGCACTGCCGCCTGGCTGAGTGACGTCCTCTCTTGCCTGCCCTGTCTGTAGGTATGCCTGACACTCACTGCCAAGCGCATGGCCAGGAAGAACTGCCTGGTCAAGAACTTGGAAGCTGTGGAGACCCTGGGGTCTACATCTACCATCTGCTCAGACAAAACTGGAACTCTGACTCAGAACCGGATGACAGTGGCCCACATGTGGTTTGACAATCAAATCCATGAAGCTGACACCACGGAGAATCAGAGCGGTAAGACTGGGCCACCTCACCCTGCAGCACCTGCTTGCCTTGCACGTGTGGGCACAGGTGTGCTGTCGTGCCCATGTGGAGGTCGGAGGGCAGCTTACAGGATGCAGGTTCCAGGGATCCAGGCCCAGATTTTCATACGAGGCAGCAAGAGTCTTCTCTCTCTGAGCCATCTTGCCAGCCCCACTTGCATTTTATTGATTGATTGATTGTTGATTGATTAAGCTCATAGCAGTGTTTTTTAGTTTGATATTTATTGCATGTGTGTGTATATAAATTAATTTGCCCAATGCATGCGACTGAGAACCACTACAAGCTTATGTGTTTAAGGAGGAAGTGAGATTTATCATTTTGGATTTTTGTGGGACTTCAACAGCATTCAGAGTTAACCAGTCTTGAGGCTAGAGAGATGGTTTAGTTAAGAAAGTGTTTGCTGAACTTGTAGAGGACCTGGGTTTGGTTCCCAGAAGCTATGTCAGGACAGCTCACACAGTTGCCTGTAACTCCAGTTCCTGGAGACTGATGCCTCTCACCTCTCTGAGCGCCTGCTTGCTCCTGGGCACATCAGTTCATGCAGGCACACACACAGAAATACACACATAAGGTAATTAATTTTTAAAAAGTCAACACATCATTTTCCGGTCATGTCTTCTTGTTTCCATCAGGGGTCTCCTTTGACAAGACGTCAGCCACCTGGTTCGCTCTGTCCAGAATTGCTGGTCTCTGTAACAGGGCAGTGTTTCAGGCAAACCAAGAAAACCTGCCTATTCTTAAGGTATACCCCAGAACTGCTCTTGCTTGTTTGGGGTGGAGGTGAGGGTATCGTCACCACGTAAGAACAGCCACCGTTCTTTCTAAACAGCACCTTACCTTTGTATGTAGAAAGCCGACCTCACTGAAGAACACTTGAGAGCTTTTGTAAGAATCTTTGCTCCGGACAGCAAAGATTGTCTTGCCTGGAGCTCTGAAGTGCTTTCAGGGGCCACAATCTGTCATTTGGGGAAACGGGGGAAATAAAGGGGAAAATCTGACCTGAGTGAGCCGGTGAGGAGGAGAGAGAGATTTTTGGTGAAAACCTAAGTGGACCAGTTTTACCCTTGTTTTTATGGTAGCACCTAACCAAGGGGGTAGGGAGGCCAGGTCAGTGACTCTAACTGGGTTTGCATGTTCAGATACACTAGATTGCAGTAAATCCCTTAGGCCTCTTGTGTGCTTAAAATAGCTCAGGTATTTCCCTTATCTCGCTTGTCTTTAGCTTGCTTACTAATGATGCAAAAATAAGATCAAGCACAGTTTCGGCCTTCTGGAATGCTCACGGAGTCTGTGACAGTGCCATTCCTGAAAGACCGTGGGTTACAGATGTCAAGGAGCTGTGTGGGGCTCCCTGGGCTCCATCTGTCCTCCGCGAAGCTATTTGCCTGTGGGGTTCTCTGTATAAACGCAATTGCCAAAGCAAGTACAGCTCAGATGAGTCTGAGGTGGCTTCTCCTGTGAAGCTAGGTTTTGCTCGTTCTTGGAAGGCAGTTTGCTTGGCATTGGGTTGAAGCTGGTTTAAAAGTGATGCTCTTTGTCTTGGGAGTCACACTGAAGATGGCTGCTTTGTGCTTTGCCTTACCTCAAAGGAGGCATTTTTTATCTTTCCTGACCAAAAAAAAAAAAAAAACCTAAGGCGATTTTCAAGAGGTGTTTGAAATATTTGGGTAACCAACTGAGCTGTGTCAATAGCATTACTAACCCCTCCGTAGCAAGGTTTCTAGGAGTAACTTCGGTCTGTTCAATAGGCCTTTTCTTAAAAGTGATCGTCACCACCACCACCCTTCTTACCCAGGCTTGCTGTCCTTGTGTGTCCCTTTGCTCACCTGAGGGTCCAGGCTTTCGTGTCAGAGGTCTAAACTGTTCACCTGCATAGAAGTTGTTTACAGGTAGAACTGCTTAGGAGGACAAGATAGCTGCGTGACAGAGCAAGCAGATTATTGAAAGCATAGGCGTGTGTCCCCAAATTGAAGACAGCCACTGAAATGCCAGCTGACCGTGCTACCACCAGAGCTGTGAGAGTCAGTCAGCCCAGGTGGTTTGTTTTTTCTACAACTGAATTAGGTTAAGAGCACGGAACCTTTTGCTTTGCCCTTGACACAGTTTGCCTAGCTCTGAACTCTGAGCCATTTAACTTTAAAGTCTGGGCCAATGAATGATAGTAGAGTGTTTGCGTTAGGATGTTTTTTTTTTTTCCAGACTTAGAGCCAGCAATGTTCAGTTGTGAATAGAAGTGTTGACTGTGAGGCTTTTTAGCTTGAAAATAGACTGAGCAGGTTAGGAGGGTGTGCTGGCAGCCAGGCCTTCAGGCGCCCGTTCACCTGAAGCTGAGGTGGGTGGGGCTGGAGCTTAGATTTGCCTGAGGCGCCTGGGTCACTCCTCCACCTGTTTTCTCTGCCACTGAGGAGACTGGAGTCCATCCAGAGTTCTTTCTGGTTCCCAGCGATGCCTTGTGAATCAGCCTGGCCCGGGCATTAACAGGCGCTGTCTCTCTGTTCCCAGCGGGCAGTCGCCGGAGACGCCTCCGAGTCGGCGCTCTTAAAGTGCATTGAGGTCTGCTGTGGCTCCGTGATGGAGATGCGGGAGAAATATGCCAAGATAGTGGAGATTCCCTTCAACTCCACCAACAAGTACCAGGTGTGTAGATCTGGGCCGCCACACGGGGCAGGCTGGGGGAGATGAGCTAGTGGAAGAGATGCTCTCCACTCAGGCTCTACAAGGTCTCCCTTTAAATTTGAAAGTCTCCTTTTACTTGAATATCATAGGAGAAATGAAGCCTCTCTCTGGGTGCTGTTGGGGACCTTGGAGTTGGGGGCTGAAAGGGGAGGGAGAATCTGTATACACAAGCAGTAGCCAGCATCTTGGTTCCCCAAGAGTTCTGGAGGATTGCCTCTGTGAGCATGCTTACAGAAGATGCCTGTTCACATGTGAACTTAGACACAGTACAGTGCTCGCTTTTTTTTCTTGTCTGTAGCATGCATCATGTATCATGAGGTATTTACGGGTTCAGAAAGGAGACCCTAGCTTGTTATACTAGCCTGTAAATATTATACTATCTTGTCTTGTCTCTGTCAATATGCACCCACCTAATGTTTCTTCCTAAATAACCTTCACAGTTGTCCATTCACAAGAACCCAAACACATCCGAGCCTAAACACCTGCTGGTGATGAAGGGTGCCCCAGAAAGGATCCTGGACCGCTGCAGCTCCATCCTTCTCCATGGCAAGGAGCAGCCGCTGGATGATGAGCTCAAAGACGCCTTCCAGAATGCCTACCTGGAACTCGGAGGCCTTGGAGAGCGTGTGCTAGGTATGCAAGTGACTGCATATGGCTACAGAGCATAGCTTTGTCATAGACAGCCACAGCAGTTACTACTCTGTGTTCTCTGGACATTCTTCTCATTCTTCCTGGGGCCATCTTGCTGCTGCTGCTTTTTCTTTTCCTGCCTTATATTGTTTAAAGCAATGAGTGGTGGAGGCATAATGGTTATATTGGAAAACCGAGTCTTGATGATTTGCTACTGACCTGTACTTAGACCCATGGCCTCATGATGGTCAGTTCTGGATGTGGGGTGGGAGTAGGGGCTTTATTATTCTGACCTCTTTGTTATGGCCGTGGTCTATAAGCTTAGTTAAAATCTGTTAATTTTTGGTGTGCCTAAGTAGTACCTGGGATGACTGTGCATGGCCCATGGGATGTGACCACTCCACTCATAAGACCAGCAGCAAACTAAAAGCCAGGATCCTTCCTGGCTATTGTAGCTGACAGGCTGTTGAGGCTTAGAAATCCATTTGCCCACTGTCCAATGTATTTGGGCAAGTGGCACTTAGACAGTATTTTATGTGTTGATAGCTACAAATCCATTATTGATTCTTTCTCGTGGAATAATTGAGAACCAATCGCTTGGTCGATTTCTCTGGGTCACACACCCTTTCTGAAAAGCTAACCCATAGGCGGTGTTTCTCTCCCTTGTCTGCCCAAATGAAAGATTAATTACCAACCTCTCTGAAGTCATTTTGCTTTTTGGCTTTCGCCAACCCCAAGAAAGAAGGATGCAGTCTTCTTGAGCCTACACAGCACTTCTTACCCACTGAGCATCACATGGTCCTGAAGGCAGAGGCAGGAGTGATACAACCAGACGGTGCAGTTACAGCAGGATGTCTGCTCTGCGTTCATCTTCAGAGCAGCTCCTATGAATGCCCATGTTGGCACTCAGCAACACGTAACTAGATAGGAAGAGATGCCCTCAGTTTTCCAGATAATCATAGGCGCTGGGCGGCCTGATGGGCTGCTACTAAAACTAGTCTTGTCAGTCCAGTGTTTCTCCACATGGAATATTCCTGTCCCTTGATAGTTCTTCCTTGTGGATTCTGTCCTTTAGCCATTTTTGTTTTGTTTCACTGACTCTGTATTATTCGTAAACTAGATTCTCCCACATGAAACATCTTGCTCAAGGTAGTCAGGGTGGATAATGGGCTCAGTGGTCCCTCACTGCCTGTAGCACTGGAACCCTCATGGGTGCCCTGCCGTCTTTTGCAGGTTTCTGCCACCTCCTTCTGCCTGATGAACAGTTCCCGGAAGGCTTCCAGTTTGACACTGATGAAGTCAATTTCCCTGTGGATAACCTCTGCTTTGTGGGTCTTATCTCCATGATCGACCCTCCTCGAGCTGCTGTCCCCGATGCTGTGGGCAAATGCCGCAGCGCTGGAATTAAGGTAGGGCCTAGGTGTTCCACGGTTCCATCACAGTGCCCTACCTGTGACTGTTTCCCCAGATCTAGGCAGCGACTTTCTCTCTCGGCGTGCCTGTCAGTTTCTCATTTCCAGAGCTTCGGGTGCAGCCCTGAAGAATCAGATACTATTAAAGTTCTGGATAGAGAACAGATGTGAAGTTGGGGGTGGGGGTGGGAAACACCTTACTTTTGGTAAAAGGAAACACAAATGATGTAAAAGAAAAGTCAAAAAAAAAAAAAAAAAGAGGCTTAAATTTGGAAATGCAGTGGATGGTGCATCCCTGGTGTTCTCAGTCGACTTTTCGGTGACTTGTTCTCTGTCTTTTCTGGGCTCAATGTTGTATTGTGTTTACTGTGTTGTTTCCACTGTTTCACACTTACAAAAATATTTCATTGAGAAGCTTGATAGAAATGATTCTCCCAGTACTTTGTTTCTTTTAAAGGCTATTTTTCTAAATGTTAAAACAAGTAGGAACATGGGCAGGGGACATGACTTAGTGGTAAAGAGGTCTTACTGCTCTTGCATGGGAGCTGAACTTGGTTCCCAGCACCCCACATCATGCAGCTCAGAGCCAGCTGTGCCTCAGGCTCCAGGGGATCTGATGCCTCTGGCTTCCCAGGACTCCTGCACTGTGCTCTCCCTCACCTCCTGACACAGACTCGTGTAAACACAATTAAAATCTCTAACTGTTCTCCTTCAGAATTGTGTGAGTATGGAGTACTAACCAGCAGTGTACACACCTTTATCTATACACACCTTTGCCTATACACACTTTTACCTAGACACACCTTTGCCTTAGTAAATTGGATTTTTATGTTTCTGTAAAAAGATGTGATTTATGCAATATGATGTGATCCGGTGTCATAGAAGAATCTTGGTTTGGGGCTGTGGTTTCTTTTCGTAAATACAGGTTTATAATTCTGGTGAGTTGATGCATATTGTCCGATTTCCTGTTTCAGGTCATCATGGTCACAGGAGACCATCCAATCACAGCCAAAGCCATTGCCAAGGGTGTGGGTATCATCTCAGAAGGCAATGAAACTGTAGAAGACATTGCTGCCCGCCTCAACATTCCAGTGAACCAGGTGAACCCCAGGTACAGCAGGATCTTAAATACTGTCTCTTCTTTGCTCTGGACTGCTTGGTTTCTTGGCTTGCACCAAAGGAGTCTCAGGAATGCACCTGTACTACCAGAATGTGACCTTGTTGTTCAGAGGGAGACAGCCACACTAACCCACATGGAACTTGCTGTTCGGGGTACTTGTTACAGTGATGTCATGAAGAACTTGGAAGTGGAGGCTCAGAAGTGTTTGGGGTGCCTAGAACTGGAGAAGTCAGATAATAAATAGTCTGAACTAGCTTCTGGTCCAAAGCTGTTAGCCACTGGACTATTAGTGTCCAGTCGGTTTCTGGGTCCACATGGAGAAAAATAAATGAGAAAGGACAATTGATCAGATAACTTAGACAGTAAGGATGAGAAATAAGGCCAGTGAGGTGGCTCAGGGTGAAGGTATTTGCCATGCTAGCCTCATACTGAGTTTGATACCCATAGCATGTATGCAGGTAGAAGGACAGAAACAACTGCAAGGTGTTGCTCTCTGACCTCCACATGTGTGGCTTGGCATGCATTCCTGTGTAGACACATCATGCACATGTATGTATGTGTACACACACAATTAAAAAGCAGATAGCTGAGATACATTAGTTTTGTCTTCATTCTGTTATCGGTCTATGGCTTTCTCACCCTAATTTGGATTAGGAGAGGTTTTTCTCAGCTCTGCTGTTTCTAAAAGTGTGTCAGTGTTATTTCAGTCTGTCTGATAGAGTTGTGGAGGGGGGAGTGGGAAGCAGGCCTGCCACAGGTGGCTGTGAGTCTTGAGTGGGCGAGCTATGTGACAGTCTGCAAATCCTGAATGAAACCAGCTCTTAAGGGACAGGGAAGTCCTTTGGGGCTTGGTTCTGTTTCTGAGGTGCTGTGTGAATGGATGGTGACCTTGGTTACTTTCCCGGTCCCAATTTTAGAGATGCCAAGGCCTGTGTGGTACACGGAAGTGACTTGAAGGACATGACTTCTGAGGAGCTGGATGACATTTTGCGGTACCACACAGAGATCGTGTTTGCCAGGACCTCTCCTCAGCAGAAGCTCATCATCGTGGAGGGCTGCCAGAGGCAGGTCAGTGAGCTGCAAGAGTCGGGGCCCGGGTCCCCAGGTCCAGTGACAGCAGAGCAAAGTGGAGAGAGAGAACAGGCTCTTTGTGTCTGTGTGGCAGAGAGTTCCAGGCATAGGAAGAGTGACTCAGCCGTGATGTGGTGATAGAAACCTGGGGTCTGTCCATAGTGTAGCCCAGAGCTAAGCCCCAGTGGAGTCTCCAGGAGCAGCAGGATGGGGTCCTAGTGTCTTCAGTGGAAGTGGAGGTTGCCAGGAAACCCTTCCCTAATTTATAACCATTATTGTACCAGCAAGAATGGGACTTACCCAGGGCCACTTACCAGGGTCATTCCTCCCAGTAGTCCAGGTTAAATAGGGAGAATATGCTTGTCATTGTGGGTGGGACCTGTGTGAGCCCTGGGACAGGATAGTTCCCAAACTCCGTGCAGCCTCCGTGAGCTAGGAAGGGAGCTATAATCTGCTGACTGCCTCTCCCTTCCTTTCATCCCTGCAAAGAAATGGGGCTTTATTAACCCTCTCCTCCTTCTCTGGGCAGGGTGCCATCGTGGCCGTCACGGGGGATGGTGTCAATGACTCTCCGGCTTTGAAAAAAGCAGATATTGGGGTTGCCATGGGGATCGTGGGCTCAGATGTGTCCAAGCAAGCTGCTGACATGATTCTCCTGGATGACAACTTCGCCTCCATCGTGACTGGAGTGGAGGAAGGTGAGAGCACTTCTGGGGGGCTCCCCAACAGGCAGGCAGGGCGCCTTGACTCTTGCGTTCAGTACAATAAAAATGTCTTCCTTTCTAGGTCGTCTGATCTTTGATAACTTGAAGAAATCCATCGCTTACACCCTCACCAGTAACATTCCAGAAATCACCCCCTTCCTGATATTTATTATTGCGAACATTCCACTGCCCCTGGGGACTGTGACCATCCTCTGCATTGACTTGGGCACTGACATGGTACGTGAGTGTCATGGCCACACGTGGTGGTAACATGTCCGCATGTGCTGCTGCCGGCTTCCATTGTTCCCGGGACCTGTAGGGCTGTGGCATCATTGGCTCAGTGCCGGTTGTCATCAGGACAGTTGTCCACATTGACTTAGCAGAAAAGAAATCTCACTTTTGTATCCATTTACTCAAGAAAACACTGGATTCCCTAATAGTGTGTTCTGTGTATTTAAACAGCAGCAAAAAACCATTGTGGGGGGGAGGCGGGGGAGGAAGAGACCAAGGGACTAACTAGATAGATGGCTCAGTGGTCAAGAGCGCCTGCCAGGCCTCCCGCTCAGCATGCACTCACAAATCTTTTTTTTTTCTTTTTCTTTAAGAGGGAGCAAGAATTTTAATACCTACTTCTGCCCCTTCTCACCTCCCCCAGGTTCCCGCCATCTCCCTGGCCTATGAACAGGCCGAGAGCGACATCATGAAGAGACAGCCCAGAAATCCCAAAACCGACAAACTTGTGAATGAGCGTCTGATCAGCATGGCCTATGGGCAGATTGGTGAGCCTTGCCCCTCTGTGGAACAGTCACTGGGGAGGGCCTGAGGGGATATTTTCTGTCTGGGATGAGCTGTGACAGGGTTCAGACTGCAGAGCCACAGATGAGGAGGTAGTGCAGCCATAGAGTCAGGCCCTGGGTTCAGTTCTGAGTGTGCAGTGAAGGGAGATGGCGACCAGGCTGGAGTCTCTCTGCCGTGGGAGAACTGGCGGTTTTGGGGGAAAACTCTACTCTTTACGCACTGGGAGCAGCCTTCCTCGCGGAGCCCTGTGGTATCAGGTGCCTGGCTCTGCCCTCCTCAACTCAGGCAGCTTTCCGTGGTGGTAGGGGAAGGGATCAAGTTCCTCTGTCTCATTGGGATGGTTGGGATGGAGGATTTGACACCGAAAGTTTGCTCAGTGGGTCCTCTCCAAATGATGGTTCTCCCGACCGTCATCTCTCACTGGTTTCTGCTCCAGTGGCCAGCCATCCGATCTGGGGATAGAAAATTCAAACACCCTCACTTTTAATGCCTTTCTCCTTCAAGAGAGCATAAAGAAAGCCACCATAAGTGGCTTAATGTTAGCAGTTAGGTCTGTGAACACCTGGGAAGGGTAACATGGATTAATATCTTACAGAAATGATGACCAACTTCCATGAGATAACTACTGGTCACAGAGCAGTGTCTCACGTCTTTGAGGAAGATGTAGTTTTGAGAGAAAGATGGCTCTGCTCTGGAGAACTTGGGGTGTCTTGTCTTGATTGGATGACAGGAGGAAAGGAGTGGTCATAAGATGTCTTGGGCTAGCTAGCAAAGTGGCAGTGTGTGGAAGTCTTGAAGTAGGAGAGAAACCATGAATTTTTTTTTATTAGAAAGCAAGAAAGCTGATTTCTTGTAAGGTTTGTGCCCTGATGAAAGCAACAGATGGCGAGAGAAGGAAGACCTCTGTTTGCCAACTCTCAGAGAGTAGAGGGGCCTTGAGCCCAATGTGCCCGACATGCTCCCTCCCAGCCCTCGGCCCACAGGAGACAGTGGCTGGCATGTCTTCTTATGCTGTGCCTTAATCAATCAGTGATCCAGAAAACCCACCCCCACTTCTGCCCTCAATGCCCTGGGGCTGCTGGGGTGATGGGCTGAAGAGGGGAGCCGTGGGTGAGGGCTGGCACTCAGGTGATTTTTCTAACACAGGTATGATCCAGGCCCTGGGAGGCTTCTTCACTTACTTTGTGATTCTGGCCGAGAACGGTTTCCTCCCCTTTCACCTGCTGGGCATCCGAGAGACCTGGGATGACCGCTGGATCAACGATGTGGAAGACAGCTATGGGCAGCAGTGGGTAAGTAACTGTTTACTGGGATGGAAGCCAGTGCTCCTCCAACCCTGAGGACTGGCAGCGCTGCCACTAACTGTGTGGGGGAAGAGCCAGGTCTAAGGCACCTGCTTCCCCTTTCAGACCTACGAGCAGAGGAAGATAGTGGAGTTCACCTGCCATACGGCCTTCTTCGTCAGTATTGTGGTGGTGCAGTGGGCTGACTTGGTCATCTGCAAGACCAGAAGGAACTCTGTCTTCCAGCAGGGGATGAAGTAAGTTGTAAAGGGCACAGAAAGGACCTGGTAATTTATTTATAAATGCATCTTCACAATAAGCCAAGCATTTGACACCCATGCCCGAGTTCCTGGACTCTCCACCAGGCGTGTCCAGCCTGCATCAAGCTCAAGATACCTGTGACTAGAGCCCAACCAAAAGTTCAAGTTTACTTAAAGAGTTTTTAGGGTTTTTTTTTTTCTCAATCCTCCCCCCACCTCCAGTTCTCAAGCCTTTGCAGTTCTCAGTCTCTTTGTAGATGACAAGCTGTTGCAATGTCAGAATGCTGGACACACCCAGAGTAGAATGCTCAGCCCTCCCCATCCGACCTATCAGATCTTGCTGAGAGCTGACATTTTAGGTGCTGGTCTGCCCCCCCTCCACACACACACAGCATTAGAAGAGAAATCTGCACTTATTTGCAACGTATAAACTTTGGTCTCCCTTGAATTTTAGGAACAAGATCTTAATATTTGGCCTCTTTGAAGAGACGGCCCTTGCTGCTTTCCTGTCCTACTGCCCTGGGATGGGCGCTGCCCTTAGGATGTATCCCCTCAAGTAAGTTGGGCCTCTTGCATTCCAAAAGGTGCAGACATAGTTTATGTGGCTTTCCCCCTCGTGCCGTGTATGAGTGCCTGTTCTCGCTGGGCTTCTGACTGGTGTGTGTAAGAGTTCCTCTGCACTGGAAGGTAGGAAAGCCAGATCCACCAGTAAACCAGACAGCAGATAGAGACCTGCCAGGGCCGAGGATTTGGCCCAAAGTGAGACTGCACAAGCTCTGGTTTCTTGAAATTGCTCAACAGTTTGCTGTTGAGCCCTCAGGTCCTCTGCTGTCACAGTCCAGCTGTCCTTAGAGTAGTTCTGGATTTTGAAGGCTCAGGCTCAGGTCCTATTTGCTTGCCCAAGTCATGTGTCACCCCTTCACCTTCCTGGAGGCTCCAAAGGAGTTTGGAGAGGATCCGGGGTTCCTTTGCCCTCCCAGTCAGTCATTTGTGGGTGGAACTGAGCAGTTTAGAAAGTGGATCCAAGTCATTCTGTGTTCAGAAGCAGACCGGCCTTCAATCAACGTAGAGAATGACTTTGTGCTTTTCTTAGGCCTCAGTTCTTAACGAGCAGGGTTCACCAAGAAGTCTGACAGCCGGTGGAAACTTCCACATGTGTTTGCCGTTGTCCAGTGATGGTTGAAGTTGAGCAGCTACAACTTGATTAATCATGTTGAGCTGCAGAACATGGCGCTTTTCCAACACAAGAGCCTTTGAGAGCATCAGTCTCTTGCATTCCACCCACTCCTGCTATTGCTCACACTCATCTGGACCATCTCTCACACTGGCCTCGTGCCAACACTTCCCTCCACTGATCTCATCTTTGAATCAATACCCTTTGGTCACATCAGATGTGTGCAGGCATAGTCTATGGTGCAAGGTGAGACTGGCGTCCAGGGTGTGTCTTACAGCCTGTCCAAGTCCACGGTAGCCGGTTCACTGTTACCCTCTCTGCTTATGTCTTTGGTAAGGATGCTCCCACCCAACTCATCACACCCAATAGTCTTTGGGGCTGAAGTCCTTGGAGTTATCTCCATGTGCTCTTGCCCTCCTGATCCTGGCCTCTCATATCTCTTTGTTGGCTTGCTGTTTTTATATCAGGTTCCATA
The DNA here is from genome assembly GCA_025134845.1 of Neodon shergylaensis. Taxonomy (NCBI): domain Eukaryota; kingdom Metazoa; phylum Chordata; class Mammalia; order Rodentia; family Cricetidae; genus Neodon; species Neodon shergylaensis. The sequence goes on from JABTXL010004201.1 coordinate 240,208, forward strand.
GTAGCCTGCAGAACATCAGATGTAAGAAATGCCCAGGTTGGATTACATTGGCCTGAACCTTGCTGAATGGGGGGAGGGAAGAAGAGGTCACAGGTTTCTGAACAGCTAGCTGGGAAGTGCCAGTGAGGAGGAATAGAACCTCAGGACTTTGCCACTTTCTAGGCACTTTGGACCTTTTGTGACCTGACTTGCTCCTGACAGCTTCTGCTAGATTTGGTCGGTGCTCCTGCTCCTCTGAGTGAGGCAGTGAGTTCACATTTTCACTCCTGCTTAAGGCATATAGGAAGGCGGAGACGGCAAAGCTGGCAGGGCAGGGCAGGGCTTCCTCTTTTGTTTACCCAGGAGCCCGTAGTCAAGGAAGCCTGGTGCTTGCAGGAGGCTGCTGGGAGCCCGTCTCTCTGCTGGGGACCGGGTAGCAACCTTTCCAGGCCTCTTGAAGACCTTTCTTGTCTGTCGGGGCTCTACTTCTCTTAGTCCCCAGGTCTGGGAACTCAAAACGCAGCTGGTGCTCCCAGATTCCAGGGCTGGAGAGCATGTTAGGGTCTGAATAAACTGGCTTTGACCCACACTGGTGGTTCTTTGTCTGCGAATGCCAGGGCAGGAGACAAATGCACTTGGGAGCTTAAGGACTTTGGGAAAGGAAGAAAGAAAATGTTTGGTCACTCCCAGATTGTCAGCAGAAAGTACAGTCGGCTCCACCCGGTTCTTGGGGAAGCTGTCGGGCTTCCTTCATGAAGTGCAGCCTGTGAATGACCCCATAGCTCAGGGTGGCGAGAAGCTGATGGTTCCCTCATCATTTGGAGACGTGCACTCTCTGTCTTCCTGTGAACTGGTTCATGTGTCTAACTTGGTGTCTGATTCTATTTGCAGACCTACGTGGTGGTTCTGTGCCTTCCCCTACTCCCTCCTCATCTTCGTGTATGACGAAGTGCGGAAGCTCATCATCAGACGGCGCCCTGGCGGTAAGTGAGGCCTCCTCTGCGGCAGGTCACAGCCGTGACTTCCACATGGAGAACCAAATTAAGGCCCTTACAGATTATAGTTTTTAAGACTTTAAAAAGTAAGAACCAAACATAATGTAAAGAAATCTTGGCATAAACCTAATAATAACACAGTATTCGTAGAAAGAGCTAATTTGCTACAACTGAGATCTCAGACGCACACACTTACACATGTGCATGCACACTTGCACACTCACACACACACACTCCCTAAGAATTTAAGGGGTCCCTGTCCTGGTTTTTCCCGAAAGCGGACTCACTGTACGTGTCTCTCCCTCTTTCTCAGGCTGGGTGGAGAAGGAGACCTACTACTAGCCCGCTGCCCTGCACGCCATGGAGCACCGTGCCACACACTGCACCCACTCCCACCCCCCCTTTGTGTACTTCAAGTCTTGGAGCTCGGAACTCTACCCTGGTAGGAAAGCACCAAAGCATGTGGGGAGCCAGACGTCCTGGAATGAAGCATGTAGCTGTAACGGGGGGCGGGGGGAGGGCTGCCTGAAAACACCCTGTACAGGAACGACAGTGGGGAAGGTTTATATGTGCCTTTTTGTTTTTGTAAAAAAGGAAAACCTGGAAAGACTGAAAGATTACGTTTTATATCTGGATTTTTACAAATAAAGATGGCTATTATAATGGAACTTGGCCTTGTGTCCTTGTCGCTCCTTGGGTACAGTGGTTGTGCTGATGAGCTGTGTGTGTGTTTCCACGTGTGAATCCCCAGACCAGCAGCTCGCTCTCCCGGGGCTTGTTAGGAAAGGCAGCCCAGCCTTGATGAGGCTGACAGTATGGTTAATAAGCTCCCCAGGCGACTGACACCCACATGTGAGAGCCTGGGGCCGAGAGGAAACTGCCCCTTTTTCGGATGCACGAGCTTCCCTGTCCAATTCTCCTAGGCACTGTCTGGTTACTATAGCTACAGTGCCACCTGTTCTTGGTTCTTGGCTGCTTTGTAAGGACACTTCACTTGAGTGATTTCCTGTCCTCAGTTAGCTGAGGCCTATGCAGTCCCTCAGGCCTTCCTGCTTGCCCTGTACATCCAGCAGAGCTCCGAGAACCTCAGGCCCAGTTTATCTAAGAGGGAAAGCCCACATGGCTGTCTGGCCTGTGTGCTCTGGTGCTCAGTCTGTGGAGTCCTCCCTAAATTAACGCCAGCAGCAGCAGTTCAGGAAGTGACTCCATGCTACGAGGCCTTGAGGGAAAGATGACCGGTTCCAGGTGTTTCAGGGTCATGTGGAACAGCATCCCTGCTTCCAAAGACCTTGAGTCCTAAGCAGGGTTGTTAATGGCACTCTGGCTGTCATCGCCACTCCCCAGGAAATATGACAAGCTGGCTCACCTCTAGTTCCAAATGGTGGCCATCATCTGCCAGATGATGTGTGCTTTTCTGAGAGGCCTTAATCCGTCAGACATGTTTCTGGACTGCTCTGAATTGTGTTTGGGGAAGCAAATGCCTCATTTTCCCCACTGCTAGCTACCACCAGAGCTTCAAGACTGGTGGGGAAGGGGGCATCTTGGTCTGTCTCCTACCTTAGGCTCTTTGCTGAATGATGCAAGCAAGTCATCTTCAACAAGAGAAGTCTCAACCCAGCATGGAAACTGGGATGAAGCAAGCAGAAGACCCTGGGATTAGAGGGCTCTGGGCAAGGGCTGCTGGGAGTCTCTAGGGTGAACAAGTCCTCCCTGTGTGCTTAGACTGCCACAGGCCTTTCTGTCCCAACCTTGACCCTTTGTGTGTCTGTTTTCTGTCAATCCTGGGTGTTGGTCCGTGAGAGTACACTATGGTGATGAAAGTCACGGCTATTTCCAGATTTGAGTCAGCCTGGAACCTTGGGCCTTTTCTGGAAGGACAGCTTGCTGCCGGCCAGCCTCTGTGCTGTTTTAATTTGGGAAATACCTTCAAGGGAGACGGTCTCCTGAGCCTCTACCCTTGTCCACCAGGACCTCTCTGCCCTCTTCTGTTTCACAAACACTTTTCATTGGATGAGCCATAGCCAAATAGAAAAAGCAAAAATAGCTAAGTCTCCTGCGGTTCCGGGCAAGCAGATGTCCAAGTGTCCTAGCAGGTGGGGCTAACCAGCCTTGTGAAAAGAAGTGCCAGGCTATCAGCCCTCCCTCTTTACACTGCGGGAGCCAATCAGGACTCTCTCTGGGACATCACAGAAACAGCTAAGGGTGACCTCAGTGACCAGACAACTGTTCCCTACAGACTTGCATTTGAACTACCCTTTGCAGTGTTCCCTAAGGTTTCAGGCCACATTTCCGCTTGCTTTAAATGAGATAGTTCACCTGAATCTTAATCCTGAAAGGCAACCCTGTCGAATGTGCGCTGTCTGGACAGTGACGCCATCTATCACTGCTGCCCAAGTCAAAAGCCTGGAGCTATAGAGACCTCTTCCCCTTGCTGAGGCAATCACCAGGGTATGGGCTCCAACAAGGTGGCTGAGGACACAGGCTTTGTGTCTTCCGATAGCCCAGATCCAGGTATGGCTGTCGATTGAATGACTCCTTATTTATATGTGTGTGTGTGTGTGTGTGTGTGTGGAGTGTGCAAGTATATTTGTGTATATGTGTATTTATACATATATAATATGTGCATTGTATAATTATACTATATTATAACTATATAGTATTACATAGAACACATGCACACAATGCCTAAGCAACCATGATTTTAAATCGGATGCTCAATGGAGTCAGTATCTCAAAGGGAAGAGCTTCCCTACCTGATCTGTGGCCAGGTTGCCACCAGCCTGTGATGGAGGGTCCCGCCTCTCAACACTGAAGTTTGAAATCAGAGTTTGAGAATGAGCAGTGCTTAGAACTAGATAGGTCAAAGTCATTAAGAAGACAGGATCTACCAAGAGGCATAGAGGCAACAGTGGGCCCTGGACTGGCCTGGGTTCCAAAGCGCTGTGGTCAATTTGGCTATCTCCTGTAAGAAGCCCAGCGGGTTTGGGATGGCCCACTGGACAGCCTGACTTGTGCTCATCCCCAATTCGAACCACAGTTCCCAATTTGTAGTCCCCACTGAGCTCTGCGCTCAGCTCCGAGCCTCACAAAGGAAGTGCCATGCAATGGCCAGTACTCTCAAAGAGAAGGGCAGAGACCTTTGTCCAGAAGCAAAGACAAAGGGCAAGTGGGGGAGGGGAGTGTCGTACTTTTCTCCCAACCACCCTGTGACTACCCTGAGGTGCAAACCTGAGACACAGCCTGCTGTGATGTCCACTGGGACAGGGCCTCCTGTTGGGGACACACACACACATACACACACTTCTCTAGGAAGGGAAGAGTTTTAAGTGTTGTTTCCCCTCTCCTGTACATCTGGGGCAGGGGGTGGGGGAGGATATCTGAGCAGGCACCGAGAAGTTGGCTTCTCAGCTTTCGATCGCAGCAAGTCACGGGCTCTTGAAGCCTCTACCTACAAGGAGCAACCGCCATTACACCTTCCTAGCAAGGCTTTTGTAAGGATGAAGTGAACTGCAGAAGGGGTTTGGCAAGTGCCTGGGTCTTCATAAGAGTTAGATAAAAGTTCCCTCAACCCCATTTCTCTAAAGATAAAGCTGGGGGGAAGTGTGGTGCTCCTGTATGGTGGAACTCGATGCTTCCTATAGATAGACTTCTCACCGGCCAGGCCGTGTTCTAAGTAATAACATTGGCTAGTGAAACAAACAAAAACAACCCCAGGTTCAGAGATCTGAGGTGGCTGACCAGCGTTGACAAGTCTGTCTCCCCGACCCCTACCCTGGACAGTCGGGGAGAGAGAAGGGCGGTGCTTTTATGAAAAACAAAGCGCAGGGGAGGTTAGAGCTGGCATTACGGCCAGAGCATGGAAAGTTTCTTGGAAACTGAGCACAGGCTGTTGAACAGTCACTCAAATGAATTTGCCCCCAGGAGCTGAGTGCTCAGGCTGCCACTTGCATAGCTGGGAAAGAGGAAGGCAGGCAGCTGCAATCCGGGAACAGGTTAGTTGGCCTCTCCCGTGGGACTCAGGGGGCAGTGTGCCTTGGCCCGGGCTTCCCAATGACCCTGGCAGGACTGGTACTTCCTACAGGTTACAGAGGATGACTGTTCCCTAGCAGAGAGAGAGTGTAAAGTTTTGTTCTGTTGTTGCCATAACTGGTAATGGTAGTATCTTAAAAAATAAAATTAAATTAAATAAAAAAAACAAAACATGGTTGTTCACAGGCCAGCTTTTTTGAAAAGCGGAGGTCCCTTCCTCTCCCCTCTTGCCTGCCCCCTCTGCCTCCTCCTTCCCTTTCCTTTCTGCGTTTAGGGCTGTGACTCAGTACAGTTAATCGGTGGGTAGGAAAGCAGAAATGTCTAAAGAGGCTGCTCAATATGCGAAGAATCCTTTTATAGTATGAATAATAGCTCCATTTAAAACCGAAGGCAAGGTTGAAAACCTTTCCTGGAGTGGCAGGACAGACAGGAAGGGTATGACTCCACCGCTGCCCCGAAACAACTCTTTCCCTTTCCTATGGGAAGTGTCGCCTCTGCGTGCATCTCCCTCACCAGAACAGTGGAAGCCTCAATGTCAGGTTTTTGCCCCCTGTGTATGTGTCCCCCACTGTAGCGTCCGTACTACTACATGTACTACTGTCCTGCAGCACCTGTACTACGGGTACTATGGTACTACGCCTGTAGCATAGTCTGCATTACTGGATGGGTCGCAAGTCAGGCAAGGACTTGAAGATTGAAATACACACACACAGAGACACAGGTCATCCTTGAAACAAGAACGCTGAGAATGCCCCAAGAATGCTCCTTTATGTGTTCCAGGGCAGCTTATATAGGCTCTCCTTGACTAACGGCCAAGCCCTAACTCTCAGCTGCTAGCCCACCAGAAACCACTCCCCTGCCATTAGGAACTCCTGAGTGTCTCGCGCTCAGAGCAGCTACAGGCACAGGAAAACAAGTTGTTTACTCCGGCAGGCAGTAATTCACAGGAAATTCAGGGTCTGGGGGTCCACAGTCCCCAACACCCCACCCACTTCCATTCCACAGCACTGGCACTAACGGGGGAAGGGAACCAGCGTCCATTGAGCAGCTGCCCCTTCCTCCAGCATGGCCTGTGCTAATTTATCTTGTTGAATTCCACCAAACAGATCCAAGTAGACTCTCTGAAGTGAGGAGAAACTGAGACCTAGAGCATCGAGTGGCTTGTATGGTTGAGGAAATATTGAGCACTGTCAGTAGGACTTAGTTTTGACATATGTTCCATCTGGGGGACGAATCAAGACTCCCCATAAGCCCTTGGTGGTTTTACCCTAACATGTTCACCCTAAATCTCAACTCTGACACACTTACATCAACACAGATATTTGGAGGTTCAGCCATCTGGAGATGCGCCTAGGTGTGCTTGTTCCCCAAACAGCAATGATGACAGCAACCAGATAGTGGCTTAGTAAGCCACATCCCTTTTCCTCTGTAGTAGCCAGCTGGATCACATTTCCCAGGCAAATGGAGGTTCAGTAAGGGACTCTTCCAGGCAATGGGGTGTGAGCTAGCCTAACACACGTACATCACTCCCAGGCTCTGCCACAAGCCCTTTGGGATGGTTTGAATGAAAAAGGACCCCATAGGCTCATAAGGGGTGGGACAATTAGGAGGCGTATCCTTGCTGGAGGAGGTGTGGCCTTGGTGGAGGAAGTGTGACACTGGGGGTGGGCTTTGAGGTTCCAAGGGCTCAAGCCAGGCCCAGTGTCACTCTCTTCCTGCTGCCTGCCAATTCAGATGTACAACTCCCAGCTCCCTCTCCAGCACCATGTCTGAGTGCCGCCATGGCTCTCACCATGATGACAATGGGCTAAACCTCTGAACCTGTAAGCCAGCCCCAATTAAATGCCTTCCTTTATTAGAGTGGCCATGGTCTTGCTGCCTCTTCACTGCTAGTGCGGTGCTTCGAGTAGGAATGACCCCCATAGACTCGGGTGTTTGAATGTTTGTCCTATAGGGAGTGGCATTATTAGAAGGTGTGGCCTTGTTGGAGTAGGTGTGGCCTTGGTGGAGGAAGTGCGTTCAGTGGTGCACACTTCTTTCCCTGCTGTCTGTGGATCAGATGTAGAACTCTCAACTCCTTCTCCAGTGCCATGTGAGCCTGCATACCACCGTGCTTCCTGCCATGATGATAATGAACTCCACCTCTGAACTCTAAGTCAGCCCCAATTAAATGTTTTCCTTTATATGATGGCTCAGAGGTTAAGAGCATTGCCTGCTCTTCCAAAGGTCCTGAGTTCAATTCCTAGCAACCACATGGTGGCTCACAACCATCTGTAATGGGGTCTGGTGCCCTCTTCTGGCCTGTAGGCATACACACAGACAGAATATTGTATACATAATAAATAAATAAATATTAAAAAAATAAAGAGTTGCCCTGGTCATGGTGTCTCTTCACAACAATAAAGCCCTAACTAAGACGCCCGTGCACACAAAGCTATCCTTCCTCTCTGTCTTTCCACCTGACTGTGATAGAACGCCTGACATGAGGGAGGGAAGGTTCATTTTGACTCCTGGTTTCAGAGGTTTCGACTCACAGCTGACTCCATTGTTATGAGCCAGGGACAAAGGTGTGGTCACGTCACTTGGAGTGAAGCACTTGATAGACCAAACCCACTTACCTCAGCTGACAGGAAACGGACTGAGGAAGGGGCCCAAGGCAACAAACGGCCCTCAACAACACACCCTCTGTGACCTCTTTCTGGAAGTTTCCACCACCTCTCCATAACACCATACTCTGAATCCATTCCTAGATTAGTTCATTGATGAAGGCGGAGTCCTCATGACCAAGAGTGGGGGCTCTCAATGACTGGGTCCACATATTGACCGCATCTTCAATATACGTGTCTTTTAGAGGGCCACTTGTATCCAAACCATCACCAAACCCACCAGTTAGGTGGTGGAGGCAACTGAAGTGCTCCTGAGCCTGGGTTCCTCTTCCGCTGCACACTGAAATCACACAGAGAAATTTACCACTGGGGATGGAAGCTGGGCATCAGAACCCATTCAAACTTGGCAGGCAATGCCAGCCAGTGTGCAGTCAAGGTTAAGAGCCCTTGCCTTAAGGTAACAGCTCTCAAAACCGTATCTAATCTACCATCATCAGCAACACCTGGGAACCTGCTGGAAAACATGCATTTTTAGCCATGTGTGATGGTGAACACGTGCAATCCCCAAACTCAGGCAGCTGGGGCAGAAGGATGGCAATGTCAAGGCTATTGTGGGCTATGTAGGGAGTTCAAGATGCAGCCTGTGCTACATCCTGAGATCTTGTCCTGGAAGGGAGGGACAGAGGAAGGGAGGGAGGGAAACTCGCTTTTACGCTCTCTGCGTGATTACAGTGCTGGTGGAAGTCTGAGAACCAGTGCTCTGGAGGAGAGGAAACCCCAAAACAGAAGGGGGCTGAGTCCTGAACGGCTACTGAAAAGGAGCAGTGGGAGCGGGTGTCAGTCACCTGAGTCCGCTATTGTGTGGGCGAAGAGTCAACTTTGATTTCACCAAGCCATTGGCTCAGTAGCTAAGCCTTTGTGTGGCTAAAGAGAGACTGTAAAAGGTTCGGCACCGAGGACTGAGCAGTGGCGTGTGTGGGGGGGGGGGGAGCTAGTTTGCACCAGCAGCAGCTCGTTTCTTTTACTTAGCTTTATGAATTTTGCAAGCCAGCGAACTTCACCTTGGTAACATGAAATTGGCAAAGGTTGGAATAGTTACGCCATGGAAATTATCAAATAGCACAGACTGGGCAAAATGGGCTTTCCACGAGAGCAGCTGTGAAATGCTGGCGGCACACCGGTGGACTAAGCAGCTAAGCAGCAGAGAGTGGAAACACCGGAAGTGCGGCGCACCGCTGCTCGGCTGCAACGAGCTCTCAAATAAATGCCATGCCATGAGACTCCCCAGCCCAGCACTCAGGCACCACTTGACGATATCCTGTGCGTGCCAAGTCCTGGTATTCCGAGCCTGTGGGAGCTAAGGCCCTCGAGGAAGCAGGGTGGGTGAAATTTCAGAAGCATCTTTCCGGTGAAGACGGGCTTAAGGGAAGCTGTAGAGATGACGCAGCCATGACGAGCACTAGTTGCTCATGCAGAGGACCCAGGTTCAGTTCCCAGCATCCATATGAGAGTTCACAATGATCTGTAACTTCAGTTCCAGGAGATCTGATGTTCTCTTCTGACCTGCAAGGCCTAGTAGCATGCATAACATGTGTACACGCGCATGTGCACACACACACACACACAAATAAATAATGTCTTATTAAAGATTAGATTTTTTGGCATGGTAGCACATGCCTTTAATCCCAATACTCGGAAAATAGACAAAGGCAAATCTTTATGCATTTGCTTCCAGCCTGGCCTACCTAATGCGTTTCAGGACAGCCATGTTGCACCCCCTGCCCTACTCCCTATCAAATTTATGATCTCTCCTTCTGTAAATACCACTTTACATATATATGCATATGAACCTGGGTGTTTGTGTTCATAGACAACGTGCTGAATCCACTTATTGTTGCCTGTATTCATGTCTTTAGGGCTGACCTCTTACGATGGAGCTCATCACTAGAGAAGACTGCTTCTCTCCCTCTCTCAGCAGCCATTGGTAGCCCATAGCTCATTGTGGAGGGATGGGATCTTGTGAAATTTTCCCGTTCCTATTCCCATGTCAACTGGGCTTGGCATTGCGCCACCTTGCATATGTTTACATGTGGCTACATTGTAAGTGGAGAGGGTGAGAAATAAAGGAGGAGAAAACAGCAAGCCAGCCGCAAACAAGGCAAATGCTTACCAAAATGGGTATGACTGTGTGGTGACGTACCACCCAGAATTCTAACACATAGCCATCTAAACCTCCTTAGGGTGTAATTAATTACCTGAGTTCTAGTTAAATATTTCTCCCCAAAGAGGGCAAAGATCCACTTGTCTTGTTTAAATCGGGACTTTTGTTAGTTATGCATCAAGTGTTTTGGACGGCAGTGTCTTTTTATACCATGAAAGCAATTTCGTGAAGATATTGTCTTAAGAAAGTAAATGTGTATGAAACGGAAATGTCAATCATTTGTTTCATTTCATTATTGTGTATGTTAACCATGCATACTATATTTCACATAATTGCCACTTCTTAAACCCAATTGTACCTAATGTGATATCTTTCAATTAAGAATTAGTTACATTAATCATAACATACTTGTCAAATAAAGCTTAATAAGCAATAAATGTTCACCGTGTCTTTGTCATGATATATTTAAAATTCTGTTTTCAATAGATATACCTTCTGAATTTAAAACAATACCAATAACAAAACCCTATAACACTAACCACCAACCAAACAAGCAAACAAACAAGAAAGAATGGTTTAAAGAGGGTTTCTCAGTCTTGGCCTTGCTAACATTTTTGGGTGGGGAAAGTCTTTGTTGAGGATTTTCCTGCTGTATCTCATGCCATGTGTAGCAGCGCCCTGGTCTCTACCTGCTGGATATTATTAGTCGTGGCAGCTTAAGTTACCTCTTAGTTTCGGAGGATCCAGTCCCCAGGAAGCTGGCTCCAGGCTTCTGGACTGTGGCAAGGCAGTACTTTGTATTGGAAGGGCATAGAGAACAAAACTGTGTCCCTCATGGCCAGCAAGTCCCAGAGAGAGCAACATGCCAATGCTATGGGGCCTCTTCCTCCTTCCCCTTTAATTCCACCTGGGTCCTCAGACTAGCGGGTGGTGCTGCCCCCATTCAGAGCAGTTCCCCCGACCCACTGGTAACATCCCCACAGACACCCAGAGGTGTGTTTTACCAATCTCCTATCCCCATCTCAAGACAATCAAGTTAAGAATGATCAGCACATAACCTTCTTATCCACGTGACCATGAGAGTCATCTTTGACATTGCTGGATGTGTGCTTAGAGAACAAAACCACCCTTTACTGAGAACCAGTGGTTGAGACCAGTTCAGAAGATGAAGGGAGATGGCGAACATCTGTGATAGAAGCACTTGAGAGACAGAGGTAGGAGGATCACGCCATCCTTGAAGGCTTGAGGCCAACCTGGACCACATGAGATCCCGTCTCAAAATGGAAAAAGAATGGGCGGGGAGATTGAAGAGACAAGACCCTTGCCATTCTCCTGAGAGAGAATTAAGCCTTGGCCATCCCTGAACAATTCAGGGGGAATGTTTGGCTTTGACCACCATCACTTAGAGGCCATCTGTGGCTATTAGTGTCACATGCATCTCTTCTGTTCTCAGTATCTCTGATCACCCCCTCCCTTCTCATCACACAACACTCAGAACCTCCATCATCAAGCTCAGCCCTTGGCTTGGGGGTGTCCAGTGTTTCTCCTCCATCCTTCCCTCGAGACAACATGGTACAGTATCTGAGAACACTGGCTCGATGGACAGACTCGATCCTAGCTCTACTTCCATTTAGAAGTGTGGCTTTAAGATGTTTAGCCTCCCTGGGCCTCCATTCCTTTGCTGACCAAGTGGAAAAAGCCCACCCTCCCCTTTAAAGCACTATGGGGACAATATAGGTGACAATCCACCAGGACAGACTGTTTCTCAGTAAATAGATCTTCTTACAGAGTACCCTAGTGTCATAGGCCGGGGACACACAGGTACAGCCCCTGCTTCTCAGTGTGGTAGGGAAGACAGGGCCATGATCATGTCTCAAGGTGACGTGCAGTAAATCCATGAAAGGCTGCTTCCAGAGGAGGAGCTGAACCATGGCCTGGGACCAGAAGGAAGCTTCTTGAGAAAAAAGGTGGGAGCTGGGAAGCCCTTGCTGGCTGCCTGCGAGGACCTTGTCACTTAGTCCTGCCCTGCCCTGCCCTGCGTTCCCCTGCTGGATGTCCAAAGTGATGGCAGGGGAGGTGCTTGGAGGAATGTAGAAAAGCCAAATCTTTCTCGAGTTCTTTTTCCTATTTCTTTTCTACCATGCTGTGGTGACTTGAAAGAAAATGGCCCCCAAAGGGAGTGGCACTATTAGGAGGTGTGGCCTTGTTGGAGGAAGTGCATCACTATGAAGGCAGGCTTTGAGGTCTCATATTTGCTCAAGCCATGTCAGTATACTTCCTGTTGCCTTTTGATCAAGATTTAGCCAGCACCATGTCTGCCCGCCTGTGTGCCACCATGTCACACCGTGATGATGATGGACTAAACCTCTGAAACTGTAAGCCAGCCCCAATTAAATGTTTTCCTTTATAAGAGTTGCCGTGGTCATGATGTCTCTTCACAGGATTAGGAACCCTAAGACATGTCAAACTCCCATTCTGCTAACTTATAGTTAATCCTCTCCATCCCTCACAGGGAGAGGGGAGAGGGGAGAGGGGCTGAGGACTGCTAGGGCTCAAATCCAGGACCTCACACACGCTAGGCAAGTGCTCTACTACTGTGCTACACTTCCTATCCTGACAAGTAACTATTCTAATTTGATATTTATCTTTCTAAAACAATGAACATATGTGTGTGTGTGTATGTGCCTAGATGAGGTTATGTGAACCACATGTGTGCAGTGCTCTCTGAGGCCAGAAGAGGACATTGGATTCTCTTGAACTGGAGTCACAGATGGTTGGGACCTGCCATGTGAGTTCTGGGAGCCCAGCTGGAGCCTCTATAAGAGCAGCACACTGCTAAGCCATCTCTCTAGCTCTGTTAATGCTAATCTTTAATTTCAATGCATTTTTTGCAACACAAATATTGTTCTGTTTGTGTATGCTTTTAAATTTTTCCATTAGAAAAGTTTTGACAGGACACCAAACACAGACCATAATAGAACAGATATGTCGGAGTCACCGTAGGCATGGAGTGACTGCTGGCATCATGTCGATCTTGTCTCATCTGTTACGCCTTCCTGTCACCACTTCTTCCAACTTCATGTCACTTCAGCTACAAACACGTCCGCATGCTGCATTCCGGCACATAGTAGAGTACACGCCTAGCATGCCCAAGGCCCTGGGTTCAATCCCCAGTACTGAAAGAACAAACAAAAAATTACTTTTTAGATCATAATGCAACATTCCCATGACTATGCTTACCTTATTGTCTTGCGTACACCCGGCTACATCTGTTTTCTCTCTATGTCTTTTAAATGATGGATCTCACCCACTGAACCAATTACAGACGGTCCTAGGGATTCGTGATGCATTGTTCGAAAATGAAACTTTAAGTCTCAGGGTCTTAGTCAGGTAGGCTAGAGAGCAAGAATAGAAGGTAACAGGGGAGGTTTTCTAGGCAAGAATTCTGCAGAGGCCCACGGTGGGTCCCAGCCAATCAGATACTGTCCCCTCTCTGGAGGACGAGCACAGAGGGAGCCCTTGATAAGCTTCTGCAGCCTGGCTGTGTTACCTCCCACAGCTGTTCTCCCAGAATGCCTTTCTGCGGAACTATTCCGGGAGTGAGGAGACCAGACCTCTTGCTTATCTCGCCTCTGCCTGGGCTGTGTGACCCTGGGGGCCCCCAGAGCCTGCTAATTAGAGATGGTTGGGAGGATTATTGGACCCTGCCTGGCAGTAGTGCCCAGGTTTAAATTTAATATCCAGTCGTCTCAGGGCCAGGGTTCACCTTGATAAGTCCCCAAGACAAAGCAAGGAGGCCGATTGCTTTCAACAGAGCACTCAACCTCTGAATGCCTTTTTTGTTTAAGCCCCAAGGCTGGGAACATTCCACAGGCTGGCAAGCCAGCTCTCCTCAAGGTCAGCCCTTCTGGGCGTCCCTCTCGTAGGAAACGTGTCCCAAGGCTGGCTCTGATCCTGCCCTCTTGGCTTTGGGGGTACTTACGTAATTCTTAGGAAGACCTAGAAATGCAAGCATATGGTGCCCTCAATTTCCAGCACAGATGGGCTGCTGCGCATTTTTAGCTGGCGCTGATAGACGGCTTTTTGCACATATAAATACATGGCTACACATGGATATGCGCATGCGCGCACAATCTCCTGACTTGTGACCACCTTTACGCTGCAGTGTTTCACCTTTTAAAATTAAACACAACATCTGAAGCCACAGAAGGGGAACCACAGACAACAATCAGTGCATTCTTTAGGCTGAGTGAGTAGGCTGTGAGGTAGGGCAGACATTGGAGTGGGCACCACAATAGCACTGCCGAGCCAGGCCCCTCTTGGGCTCCTAGCTTTGGTTTTGAGGGTTTGAGTAGTGTGTGACTTATCCTTGAATTCACGTACCAACGCCAGTCAAACACAGATCTGCACACACAACAGCATCTATTATGAACATATAATGATTCAAAGGATAGGGAGGCTAGCAAGATGGCTTGGCGGGTAAAAGCGCTTGCGGGAAAAGCCTGATGGCCTGAGTTCACGGACAAAAACCAGCTGTGGTGGTGCACAGCTGTGATCCTAGCGATTCTATAATCAGATGGAATGCGGAGGCGGGAGAATTACCTGGGAGTCACAGACCGGCTAGCCTGGAATACGTAGCATGGCAGAAACAGCGAGAGAGACTCTGCCCCCAAGTAGAAGGGAAACAACTGACCCTGGAAAGTTGGCCTCTGAATGCCATGTGCATTCAACGGCACAAGTGTGAGTCCAGAAGCCCTCCCCCACTAAATAAATTAATAAACTTTAAAAAGAACAGTGTTCCCTCTGTTCTGAAAAAAAAAAATCGAAAAAAGAAAAAGGTTAGGAAAAAGCTTGACGAGAGAAAGGTGGGTGGATCTAGAAAATATGTTCCCCCAAAATTTCATAGAGACCCTGGAAACTAAGACTCTGAAAGTCCTTTACTGAAGGAAGAAACAACACCATTTGCAGAGGAGCACAGCTGCTGGGAGCATGGCCGGATGGAAGCAGACTCTCTGGGAGCACGGTCTGCTCCGGATGGAAGCAGACTCACAGTTGTGCGCCCTGCCGCTTTCTCCCTAGGACCTACCGCAACCTTCTCTTCACTTCGGAGTCTTTCTTTCCCAATAGGTAAAGTGGACAGAGCATTGTGAGGATTAAGTGAGATTACAGAGCATTTGGCACCATGGCTACAAATAGCAAGGGCCTTCTAAATGTGGCTGGCGGGTACTACAGTGAGCTTTAAATCTAAGGAAACACTCTTCCTCTGGACTGCAGAATCAATCTCTCTCTCTCTCTCTCTTTCTCTCTCTCTCTCTCCTTTCCTTCTGTTGTATTGAGCCCAGGGGGATGCCCTGAGGACCGTTTTGCACAGACGGTGCCTTCTCTTTACATGCTCTGGAAACCCAGCCCATAATATCAACCCCACACCAAACACTCACTTGCTGCTCTCTGACCCCCTTGTCTAATAAACAATATGAGGTCACAACTCAAAAGAAGCTAGTTTTGACTGTTGCTTCTTTTTTGACTCCTTGCACCCCTGATTTTCTCAAGCCCTGTTGAGTTGTGTCTTCTCTACTAGGGTTGGCAGACAGTGTGATGACATCCGATGATGTCTGTGCTTGACTGACAGAACCAGTGGCTATGAGGAGTGCATACCTATGGGGATTAAGGTATTAAAGTTGATCACATGATCCCCAAATTGGAAGGCTCTACTGGCTGTCGTCGTCTTGAGGTCGTTATGAGGATCCACAGAGGGGAAGGGAGCGGCAGAAGAGAGTCAGAGGGAGGCATGACCACAGGGGGTTCGGGAGACACAACACTCTGCCTTGAAAGTGGAGAGAGAAACCATGCGCAGAAAGTACAGGTGGCCTTCCAACGCCGGAGAAGACAGGGGATCCAGTCCTTCTCCATAAAGAAAAGTGAGCCTGCTGACACTCCACTTTAGCCCAGTGGGACACACGGCAGACCTCCAGCCTCCAAGGCTGTTCATTGATGTGTTTGTGCTGTTTTAAGTTGTTAAATTTGTGATCATTTGTTAGAGGGGTAACAGGAAGCTCACACACAGACAACTAAGAGCCAAAGCCCCATGTGACTTCATGCCTTTCTCCACACCAAGAGAGCCAGCATCCCATCATAGAAGACACCAAGCCATTGCCTGGAAAAGGCTTCCTTCAAAATTCAAATACAATTCACGATTCTGAGATGCGCATGGTGCCATGCTGAAAATGCCTTTAAAATCAAGCCCTGAACACACTGCATTCTTAAGATCCTAAGACATTTTACTCACTCGTCTCTAAGGCAGGTAGACTCTTGCAATCGTGGGCCTCTCAGGCTGGAAGAAGCATGGGATGTGACTCACGAGAATCAGAAGTGAATGAACGCATCAGCACCCTTGGAGACTGGAGCAGAGATTAGATACCACACAGACTAGAAAACCTCAAAGGAGAAGTTGATTGAAAGAGGAGGTGATTGGGCTGGAGAGATAGCTTAGAGGTTAAGATCATTTGCTGCTCTTGCAGAGGACCCTGATTTGGGGCCCAGCACCCACGTGGTGACTGACACCCTCTTCTGGCCGCTGGGGGCACTGCATGCAGTACATGGTATACAGACACATAGGCAGAGAAAACACCCATACCCATAAACTAAAAATAAGCCACCGGCTAATTTTTTTTTAAAGAAACAGGAGATAGCAAGAGAGTCTTTCAGATAAGAGAGAGAGAGAGAGAGAGAGAGAGAGAGAGAGAGAGAGAGAGAGAGAGAGAGAGA
>JABTXL010004201.1:261852-275014 GCA_025134845.1 Neodon shergylaensis
AGTCACCCCTCTGGGCACGCCCCCATCACCCCATCTATGGCAGTCACTCCTCTGGACATGCTCCCATCACCCCATCTATGGCAGTTACCCCTCTTTTACTTTAAGTTATTCCCTGAGGTAGGCTTCCCACTAGATGGAAAACCTCTCTCCCCTCCCTCTAGGTCTGTCCCGTTGCCACTGATACATTGTACCGTGTCTCCTTATAATGATCTCTCCTCAGGGCCAGAGCATGGCTTCCGTGGTTGTGAGACCCTCTCTCCTAATGAAGCTCACTTCTAAAGGATACTTTTATGTCAACTCTTTCCCCAAACAAACCATCATCCCTGTCTTAGTTTTTACAGTATCTGCCACCTCACCATAGTTAGGAATGAATTCCAGAGGGACTGGACAGTTTGGGTGACCACGAAATTGACTGACATTGACCTGATGGTACCTCAGCCAGGGGTGCAGCCAAATACATGGAGTTCCTGGACTGACCACAAACTCTCCAAAAATAGCTATGATCTCTAACCACTACAAGATAATGCCTAGACAGCCGCTAAGCTTGACCAAGATGGCCATCATCTTCTTCCCTTTCTCTGTCTGGACTCCATTTACCGGCCAACAGGAAGCTCCAGCTGAAGTTTTATCTTTGTCCTGCAAATGTTGTTTGTAAATAAAATACAACATAAGATGCTGTGGGTGTGAAGTTGACAAGGGGTAGACCTGTGGTGGCTAATATTATAAACTTGACAAACCTAGAACCATCCAAAAGACGAACCTCTAGACACCTGTGAGGGGTAATCTAGTTTAGGTTAGCTCGTGGACGTGACTGTGAGGGGCTTCGGTGATTAGGTTACTCTCAGTGGGAAGACATGCCCTAAATGTAGGCAGCACCTTCTGGAGGTAGCTAGATAAAGGGAAATCTCAGGGGAAAGCATTGGTGCTTTGCCTGTTTGCCTTTGCATCTTGTTCATGAATTATCAACCCTATTGTTGCTGCAGCCATTGTTGCTTCTTTGGCCTTCCAACTTGGACAGAAGGCCAGTAGCTCTCTAGAAATTCTTCAGCCATTAGCACCAACTTGGTACTGTTAAGATATCTAGTCTCAGGGACTGGGCAGGTACTGGGTTCTAAGCTTCCCAGGGTGAAGACAGTCATGGTTGGGTTTTCCAGACCATATTGTACATCTGGACTCCATTCCCCAGTCAGCAGGCAGCCAATCCAAAAAATCCCCTTTTCATATATTAGAATCTATTGGTTCTATTCCTCTCAGGAACCCTCACTCGCACACATGGCAGCAACTCCTGCTAGAGCAGAGGTTCTCAACCCTCCTAGGAGTGAGACCCTTTACACAGTTCCTCGTGTGGTGATATCCCCGACCATAAAATTATTTTTGTTGCTACTTCATAACCATAATTTTGCTACTGTTATGAATCATAATGTAAATATATGTGCTTCCCCATGGTCTTAGGCGACCCTGTGAAAGGGTCACAACCCACTGAGAAACACTGGGCTAGATAATCATTGTTCCTTTCTTACAGAGATAGAGCAAGGATTGAATGAAATCATAATAATAACTTAATTATGCCTGGTCCTTAGAAAATATTTAATAAATGATAATCTTTGTTACAATTTTTATATTCCATATTATATATATATTTCTATGATGCACATTTTTATTTATATTACCTGCCCTCACTTTTTCTTTCTCTTTCCTCCTGTCCTCTCACTTTCCCTTCCTTCCTTCCTTCCTTCCTTCCTTCCTTCCTTCCTTCCTTCCTTTTCTTTCTCTTAATAGAGTCATATGTAGCTCAGACTGGCCTCCTAAGTAACCAAGAATAACCTTGAACTCCTGATTGTCCTGCCTCTCCCTCCCAAGTGCTGAGGTCACAGGCAGGTGCCCCCAATACTCAGTCTACAATGCTGCAGAGCAATCAGGGCTCCCTGTGTGCTAAGCGAGCCCTCTACCAACTGAACTTCTCCAGGCCTATGGGAGGGGGGGGTGTTCTCTAATCAGGTCTGTTTTCTTCAGCTAAATTCTTAAACATAAAATCCCCAAATCAAAGGGTATTCACACTGTTATAGCTCTTCATACACTATCCACATTGCCACATTACTTTTCTAAATAATTATTGTGACAGAACAGGACCAAAATCAGGAAGACCATTAGCTCTGCGAATTACAGCTGGATTTCGCAAGAATTGGGAGTTTAGGGATGATCATTCTACACACCCATCAAGAGAAGATGTTGGAAGTTCACAGCCAGTCTGGTCTAGTCCTGGAGCAAGTTCCAGGACAACCAAGGCTACACTGAGAAACCCTGTTTTGAAAAACGAGAGAGAGAGGCGGGGGTTGGGGGGGGGGAGAGTTTTGCTGAATATAGGGCAGAGCCAAGTGAGAGAGGGAAAGCAAAGTCCCAGTCAGAAAAGGGCCTCTGAGGTCAAGGAGAATAGAGATAAGGAAGCCGACAATGGCATGTGTTGTCAGTGCAGGAAGGGGCAGTGCTGTCCGATGCACGCTGGCTCAGCAGGAATGCTGCGGGTAAGCCAGCAAGTGACAGGAGCCTGCTGAGTTCTAACTTGGTGATGGCAAGGGTAGAATAGGGAGGATACCTAGTTTACACACATGCACATACACACACACACACACACACACACACACGACACACACCAAGAACAATTAGGAGAACCTTTAAGGCAGCCTAACTGCTGGCGCTCAATGCATTCTGTTATGCAAGCAACTCTGCCGGGTGTTCGGTGCAGGCTTGACATACCGTTTCAAAGGTCACAGGTGATCAGACCCCTTTGTGTCCTTATCCTGGTCCCTCAGTGCTCTCCCCTGCATTCTAGCCACTGGCATAGACGTCTTCCCAGTCCACAGACACACCAGGT
Source organism: Neodon shergylaensis (assembly GCA_025134845.1). NCBI lineage: Eukaryota > Metazoa > Chordata > Mammalia > Rodentia > Cricetidae > Neodon > Neodon shergylaensis. Next base: position 264,725 of record JABTXL010004201.1, read on the forward strand.
AAGTAACCAGCCATCCCCAGGGAGTAACAGGGTATCCCCTCTGTCAGAAGATTCTTCCCACAGAAGCCCACTTGGCTCACCAACCCCTATCTTCTTCAGATCTTTACATAGGCAACATCACCTACGGCTCTCCCAGGCCACCTGCTTAAACACGGGGCCTACCCCCGAGTCCCGAGGCCGAGTCCTCTTCCCCAGCTCTGTGCCCTGACTAATTTCTCGTGTACTGTGTGCCCTTTCATTTAATATGGCTTTCAGTTTTCACTTCTCTCCATTTAGAAATGAGGGCCTGTCAAAAGAGGAAGGAGAAAAAGGAAGAGGAGGAGGAAGGAAGGAGGGAGGGGAAAGAAGAAAGGAAGTGAGAAAGGAAGAAAGGAAGGAAGGAAGAAAAGAAGGAGGGAAGGCAGGAAGGAAGGGAGGGAGGGAGGGAGGGAGGGAGGGAGAGAGGGAAGTTTACCTCACACAATGGGAGGGATTTTTGTCTCTTGACTGACTTATCGAGTGTACTAAGTGTCTGAAGGTACTCAATTGATGAACAAAGGAATGGTCTTGGGTGCTGATGTATGGTGGTGTGGCTTACTGCCTCAAGGCTGACTCCAGGTTGACCCATGCTGAGCACGGCTTCCAGGTCTATAGAAAGCTCTCATTCTGTAGAACAGGCTGGCCTCGAACTCACAGAGACCTGCTTACCCTGCCAAATACAAGATTACCCTAAAACAGGAAGATGGAGAATATTTAAATATTACTTTTGCAAATTAATTTTAAATTGCTTTTTGGGTATTTAAAGATTAGCATCCTATGAAGAGTTGTCTTTCATCTTTTCCATTTTAAAGTTTGCTAGTACTGTTTCCTGTTCTGCTTAAAATTTTAGCCATCTTTACTGATAACTTTCCTTCTTTATTTTTAACATTCTTTTTTAATCAACAGGATCATTATTTTTATAAAATTGTATTTATAACAATATTTGTTATGTTTATGTAATTTTTAAATGTTTCTTACAGTGTTGTGGTTTTTTCTCATTATTCTTGGTAGTTCATACTCGTTTTTGCCTTTTGGAAGTAACTCTAAAACTCATTGTTAGTTTTATGTGTTTTTCTTTTGCATAGAATAATTAGTGACCAGAGACTGAAGGACTGTTAACCACAGGATTTTTCTAGAAAAATTTTTGGGCAGTGTATGTTATGACTTTTGAAATATTTCTATTGGTGAAAATAATTTGTCTCTATCACGAACGTTTTGCCTTTGTATATATTAACTATCCAGGTGTGTTTAATACTAAAGATCTCACTGCATTTTCCTTGCTCTGTATTAAATGTAGGCATGGGGAGAAAGGCAAGTGCGGTTCTATCCTATTGGATTTCTCCTACTTAAGGAATGGCTACAATATGTTCTTAGTCAGTGTGGAAAGTTCAGGAAGTTCTATTTCATCTAAGAGAAAAGATGCACACATTTATATAAATAAAATTATTTTATGTTGTGAGCAGGGAAAAAAAAAGAAAGCTCTCAACAACCATCTCCTGGATGTCTACGGACGAGGTGACTAAGATGCCCAGGGGCTAAGGACTTTGCCTGTGCTACCTTCTGTCACTTGTAATGTTGGAGCCTATTGTCACATCTCAGGCAATCTCATCCTAATGCCACTTTGTCCCCATGCTGGGCAATGGTAGGGACTCTGGCTAGAACATCCCTTGCCTGGTTTCCTAGGAGGAGGGTGGTAGGCCAGCACAGCTGCTTCTCCTCCGTCTGAGTACAGCCCCGTTGGAGTGGCCCTGCTCCACAGCTGGCCACCGCCCAGCAGATAATGACTCAGCTCCCAGCCTTGGCTCCCTGGTAATCAGCAGAGTCCAGATCACCCTGGATCTGCCTCTCACACGTGTGCCAGGGAGGACAAGAGAAAGAGAAGACGAGAGGGCACGGCAAATGAGGTCAGGGAGAGGCAGGCAATTGAAATTCTAGACTCACCAGGAGCCAAGTGGGCCGGGAGGCTGGCGTTACTGGCTCTGCTCAGCGGGCACCCAGTAGGCAGAAATCCCATTGCCTGGTTTTCCTGGAGCGGGGGTTGAAGGGCAAACTGTATCTCTGTGGTTGTATTGTGATGGCAAAGGAGGAAGCGAGAGCAGCTGATCCAGCCTGGGCCGGGAGTGCCCACATGTGCACAGACCCGCCTTTGTGTTCTGGGCCCAGACAACAGGCCACATTCTTCCCCCACCTCAGTGACGTCCTTCACGGACATGTCCCCAACGCACAGTGTCAAAAGATGAAGCAGTTATGGATCAGATGATATGGCATTCCCGCTAGTACCCACTCCACTTGGGCTGTGCCTCCTCCTGCCACCGAGCACAGTGGATACTGGCCCCAGCCCTGCCCATGAGGTTTAGCAGGGACCTCTGATAGCTACAAGGGTCCGAATTTCAGAGCACAGGAGCTTGAGGGGCCCTGAGAGCCAGTCCACAAGTCAGTGAGATGACAGGGTCAGAGCCAGCGTCAGCATTCCCTCCACAGCAGCCGCACTGAGACGGTGATGTGCCCATAACGGTCTGAAGGAGGTGGGAGCGGGCCAGCTAGATTTTTGGGAGAGAGAGTTTCTAGGCAGAGGGAGCTCCCAATGTGTCTGCAGAATAGGAGGAGACAGACCTACTACGTAGACCCTGCTCCCCCGTGCCTGCCAACATCATCAAAGGTGTTAGACCACATCCCAGAGGATCCAGAGGGAGACAGGAGACTCTTTGGAAAGAATACTCATCCCCCAACCCTGACCAATGGTTTCCAAAGCAAACGATTTTATATGCTGAAGCCAAGTGCAACGGATGAAGCACCCCAGGGTGTTCCCTGCTGTCCTGCTTAGCCACACCACAGGACCACTGCTGGCTCAGCTACTTTGGGAAGTGCTTCCTTCTCTAAATGTAAGCAAAACATCCTTTGACTAGTACAAAGGCCACCTCCCCTGGCCTCCGAGACTTATCTGCTCCTTGGAAAACTCACTTCTCCTTCCAAGGACAAGTTCACACCGTAAGATCTTGGAAGAGAGGTCGTCCTTTCTAACCTCTCATGTTCTCACCGTAAGACGGGGCCTACGGGGCCAGTGAGACGGCCCAGCAGGGCCAGCACTCACTGCCAAGCCTGCTGACTTGAGTCAATCTCAAGATAAGATGGCACTTGTGGTCCCTGCCCTCATCCCCTCACAGGCTCCCGAAAAGATCAAATAAACGTAAGCGAAGCAAGATGACCACGACTGTGATAGTGACAGCTGTTCCTGCTGTGTCTGGCTATTGTCCAGCTGAGGAGCTGTACAAAATATCAAGGAGATGCATGCGTTATTAAAGTTCTATTTATTTTTAATGATTATATATTAAAGGTACCTCTTTTTGGTATATAGATCAATGACGTTTAATACATGTGTAGACCCAGAAAGCTCCACCAGCACAGAAAAGCTCTCCTCTGCTATGTCTTTGCCGTCACACCCGAAGCCACTCTTAAGTCTGGATCCACGCTCCATCTTCATGGTGGCTGAACGTCTCACAAATGAAGTGCCTGGACATGGAGTCCTTTAATTTAAATTTGTGTTTAGAGCTAATACACATTCCACACTGTAGTAAAAATGATAGAGTCTGCCTCTATCCCATGCCCCTCGATGGCAATCTATTAAAACAACCAAGAAACGCACTATTGTAAATCATAAGGAGTCCACGTTCCCCCTCAGGCCTACTCTGCTTCCACGTCCCCGCCACTCATTTGTGCCTAGCAAACACTAACTTACCCTCCATTCAATGTTTTGTTTGGGGTTTTGTTTTTGTTTTCCTTCGACTCAGTGTAACTCTTTGGAGAGGCGCCCAAGTCGTTGTGGGTATGAATTGGCTATTCAGGCAACCATGGCCAAAAGAAAGATTCAGAAGGTCCCATTGCCCCAGAACCCCCTGCTGAGTGTTGTTCAATGGCATAGACATGCCACAGCTGGTTTCTACCACCCATCGAAGGACATCTCAGATGTCCTCAGGTTTGAACTTCTATCAAGAAGGCTGTTATAAACATTAGTACATAGAGTTTTTAGTTGGTATCTTGTCCAGGTTCCCTGAGTGTCTATGTGACTGTCTTGGTTGCTTGGAAGTGGCTCTGGAGAAGGGCTGCCCATAGGCCCTCTGCTTTCCTGCTCTGACTTCTCCTGTGGGTAAGTCCTTTACCCAGACTTCCAAATTAATAGATTCCCCCAGGCACGACCCATTCTTCCTTTATAACTCATATCATGACCTCTAGTAATTATCTGTTACTTTCTTCCAACAATATCTAGCATTTCCTGTGTCCTTCCTATGTTGAGGGCCTGCTTTTTTAGATTTTGTGTGTGTGTGTGCGTGTGTATGTGTGTGTGTGGTGTTTTGTATGCATGTGTGCACACAAGTGTTGCAAGTGTACCTACATGGTCAGACACACATGGAAGCCAGAGACTTAGACCACCTATCTCCCACAATTGCTTCTCGCCTTATTCTTTTTGGAGCAGAATTTCTTACTAACCTGGCGCTTACTGTTGTGGGTAGACCAGCTGGCCAGGAAAGCCTCCCTGGGATCTGTCTGTCTCCGACCCCCAGGCAGAGGTGTGTGCTGCCGTGCCTGGTAGCTCTGGGTGCTGGAGATCCAAACTCAGGACCTCATACTTGCTCAGAAAACACTTTACACACTGAGCCATCTCCATAGCCCCCTGATTTTAATTGGAATCATCCTGTAAGCTGAATCCAAGTGGGACATACTTCATCCCTTCCAGTATAGTCTCAGGGCTAACAGAGGGCCTGACGCTGTAAGAGTCTTTAACGAGTGTCCGATGCCTTCCCACACCACAGCCTTGACTCTTGCTGCTCTCTAGAAACGTCTTTTCCGATCAAGTCCACAAAACCATTCAGTCATGTTGCCTGAGATCAGTATTTGGGAGAAAGTAGATGTTAATATTGGCTGTTGGCTCATTTAATGAGTATCCATTGAGGTTCTACTGGGTGCCGGAATGACAGATGAGTGAGGTGGACAATGGCCCTGCCCCCATGAGCTCACTGAGTGTCTAGCCAGCAAGAAACACAACTGAGAAGGTGGCTATTCTAGATGACAGCAAGTCCTGTGGAAAAGGAACGGAGCACACTCTGGTACTGTTATAGGGAACCCTGACCCAGCTCTGGGGATCTAGAAGGCTCTCCAGAAGAAGTGATATTTGAGTTTGGGCTTTAAAAATACTAGAGATGAGTGTGGTGACGCATGCCTTTAATCCCAGCATTTGGGAGGCAGAGGCAGGAGAATCGCTGTGAGTTTGAGGCCAGCCTGGTCTACATAGAGAGTTCTAAGTTCGCCAAGTGAGACCCTGTCTCAGAAACAAAAGTGTTAGAATGCCAGTAAGTTATTTATTTTGCTTCTTTTTCCTTCCTCGCAGCTTTCTTGTTGAGACCCGTGTGTCTATAATGGTAAACTCCCATAAGGGTCTCATCCACTCACTCTTGTTCAGTAACAAGAATAACAGACCAAGAATGCAGAAGGGTGTCTTCCTGATGATGGTGGTCATGGAGCTGATGAAAATAGACACCACAGGACCCTCCCTTGCCACTTTCCCCCAAGGGTCCCCTGTATGAATCAGGGGATGTGGGATCTCAAGATGCAATACGATTTGTATTCTCCAACCTCCAGCTCACTTTACAGTCCAGGCAGAATTGAGCTGAAACGAACATAGCTTCCTTCCATCAGCTAAACTCAGGGGCTGCCACCAGGAAGTTCCGGGAGAGAAGTAATGGAGCCAGAGGAGACAGCTCACAGGAATGGGGTCTATTAGGCCAGCGGGAAACCTGGGAATGCCATCCTCAAGTATCAGGGGCACTTGACCTCAGTCAGGACCCTAGGTGTAGCCCTAGGGGTATCTTGCTGTTCTGAGAGCTTGGGTTTGCACAGATGAGAGAAACACTCTGCCACCACAGTGTAGGCCTAGGCTGGCTTACCTCCTCCTTCTGGTAGCTTCTTGGATTTCTGCTCACACTGCTGCATGGCTGGCTGTCCAGGGTGTATGATGACGCAGGCAGTCACACTGCTGCGTTTTGGCCTGCAGTCATTTTCTTAGGCTTTGTTTTGGTCACATTCCCTTTAAGGATTCTGACTGCTCCCAGTCGGCAGTGGGGGATGGGAGGGAAAGACGACTGTGTTCTCCCACAGGAGGCCCAGTCAGAGAAGGGCAAAGCCAAGCCAGGGCACCCTGGGAAGGGATGCAGAAATGGGGTGTTCTCCCGTCCTGACCCACAGATCTGCCCAATCTGTATGCTTAGATTGAGAGTCACAGACCCTCTGAGAGCTGGTGTCAGTACTGTGGTTGCTAAGCCTTGCTCTTCGTGCCCTCCATTCTGCCCAGCTTCAGTTCCCACACTTCAGGCGATCCAATCATTCCTGTCCGCCTTAGCACAGGTTCTGACAACCCCTGTAATAAGATCCTTTGGGAGCTCAATTAATCCTTCCAGGGAAGGGCTCTGGAGGCCTTAGGAGTGAGATTCGTGTTGAATATTTCTCCAGGTGTAATATGGGCCTTCAGTCCTACCTTGATGTTTCGTTCCCCCCTCTCAGAGCAAATCTCTGACTTTGTAGATCACACATTGCTAAAGACATCTGTGCTCATCTTTACTTCATTTGTAGATTCCCCCCCCCGAGACCAAATCAACTCCTAAGAAGGTAAATCCAGCACTCAAAGTCAAGGCTGTGCTTCTAACAACCCCAGGTCTGTCTGGGCAAGATACAGAAGAACAGCCAGTTTGCGCTCCTTTTCCTCCCTCTGTGTCCTATCCTGGGTTCTTCAGCAAGGCAACAGTCCACAGTTATACTTGACCCTGAACCTGACCTCTGTGAACCCCATCCCAATAACAGGATCCTCCCAGGTGGCCATGGCGGCCTGTGTATCCTCAGAGCAGAGCCACAGGCAAACACCAGCTTTGTCATTGGTTTGCTGGTCAATCCCGGGCCCCGAATCAAGCCCCTCACAGCCTTGGGTTCCTCATATGACAATGAGGGATGACTACTTCCTCCTCTGGCTTGCAGAGCGGCCTAGTTTCATTCTTAACCAACATGAACGACCAGCTGTGAGTCTCGGGATGAGGTGCTTTTTATCAAGGATTCTTTTTCTCTTTGATAAAAATGGAGATAATGCAGTGCCCGGGAGTGGCCGCACAGACCTTTAGTTCAGACACTCTAGAGGCAGAGACAGAGGCGGGTGGATCTCAGTGATTAGAGGCCATCCTGGTCTATCTGGAGAGTTTCAGGACAGCCAGGGGTACATAATAAAAGCCTGTCTCAGCAAGCCTCCCCTGACAGAAGCAGACAATGGTGTGGACAGAGATGCTGTGAGGAGCTTGGAACTGCCACAGGTCATGGTGGCCACTGCCCATCCTATGTAAAGATGCCTGCATGATGTTATTACAGATAAACGAATCAGACAAAAATCTAATCTTGCTTTTTCTGCCCTCAAGGTTGCTCACCTCTATGGAGTCGACTCAGGCCAGAAGTCCAGGAGATCTTTCTTGGGTCCTTCTATAGTCTCATCACCCAAATCTGATTTGTGACCATCACATCGGGTTCATTTATTTCCTAATCACCCTCTATAGTTCTCCTCTCTGCTTTAAACACATCACTCCCTTCCATATCAGGCCAAGAGATCTCTGGACCATCATCCCAGCATCCGAACTAAAACCCCTCCCTGTTGGCATAGTGGATACAGACGGGCTAACAATATCTTTCAAAACTCTGCCAAGGCCTTGCCATACTAGTTACTTTTGTTGCTATGACAAAATACAGGACACGGTTTGAGTACACTTAGTCCCTTGAGGTAGCAAAAGCAAGGCAGCTTTTCGGTAGCTGGCAACACTGTGTCTATAATGTAACCTAAAGTTAGGAAACGGTAGATAAAGATGGGTGTTCAGCTTGTTTACTCCACTTTATCCATCTGATGGTCTAGCCCATCAGGTGACATCATATCCATCTGATGGACTAGCCCAACAGATAACACACAATTAGGGTGGGTATTCCCATTTTAGATACCGGAATCTAGACGCTCCCACATAGACATGCCCAGAGATTTGTCTCCTAAGTGATTCTAGATCCTGTCCAGTTGACAGTCAGTGTGAGCCATCACTCTTGCTGACAGTCCTGGTGGCCCCAGGAGATGGCTTTAAACTTTGCTAACTAGTAGAGTCATCTGAGGAAGTCCGAAACAGGAATCTCTGATGTGGGTCCTACGATCTTTAGGTGACTGACTGATGGCTAACCTTCATTGTCGATTTGATTTGGAATTACCTAAGAGACACTTGGTGACGTGTGTCATTGCAGGAATTTCTAGAGAGATTTAAGTGGGGATGGAAGACCCACCCTGAGTGTGGGAGGCATCATTGCATGGAGTAGGGTCCAGGACTGAATAAAAAGGCAAGCAGGAGAAAGCATAGACACTAGCACTCTTCTCTCTCTCTCTCTCTCTCTCTCTCTCTCTCTCTCTCTCTCTCTCTCTCTCTCTCTCTCTCCTTCCTGGCTGCAGATGCAACGTGACTAGTTGTCACTTGGTCTTGCTGCTACACATGCCTGCCATCATGGACTGCTTGTCCTCTTAAACCACAAACCAAAAACAAACCCTTCCCCTCAAGTTGTTTCTTTTCAAGCATCTGGCTCAGCAAAGAAACAAGAAACTGATACCTGATGCCCGGGCAGACTGGATTCCCAGGGTTCCAGTTGGTAGGCTGGCTACTCTGCCAGGCGTGGAAGGTTCTCTTCTCCCCGCTCCCATCATCTCTTGCCTCTTCCTCCACTTTGAGTGCTAGGCTCTATCAGTGCTGAGAGCCGAGTGCCACCCATGTACTTTAGTTCTGTATCTGCTCTAAGATTCTCCCCCCAGTCTGCCTTGTCCTCTGGTGGGCTCCTGGGTGTCCTTCCAGCTCCATCCCAGCCACCAAGAAATTCATATGTAATGGCTTCCGTCTACAAGTTCAGAAAAAATAAAGCTAATGCTTTGGGAGTCAGGAGATGATGACACCTTGGTGGGTGTCGTAGGTTTCTGTTGCCATGAGGAATGCCATGGCCACAAGCAACTTGAGAAGGGAAGGCTTTGTTCCACCTTCCAGCTTACAGTCCTTCCTGAAGGGAAATGACAGCAGGAACTTTCGCTCCTCAGATAACTCCAACTTGTGTCAAATCAACCTATAAACAACAACAACAGCCATAAAAGCCCAACTGAGGCAGTGAGGTGGGGACGAGTGACTGAGAGGGGGTAGCAATTCATATCTAGGATTCGTTTTCTTTCAGGGTCTCACTGTGTAGCCCAGGCTGGTTGAGAACTCACAGAGATCTGTCTGCTGGGATTAAAGGTGTATGCCGACATGCCTGGCCAGTCATGTTTTTCTGATCTGGGTGCAGCCTTCACAGGTTACTTTGATGTGCGAGGATTCCTCAAGCTGTAGACTACAACTTGTACAGCTGTCTTGTGTACCAATGGCCCAGACAGCCCTTCCTCCAGGAAGCCTTTGTCAATACCCTCCCTTAGAGGCTGCCTTGCCCCTTTCCACTACGGCTGTGCCTCACTAGGTCCTCCTTGGTAGTACTCAGCATTCAGACCTGCAGTTCCATGTTGACGTTCTTTTGTCCCCGTATGGACCTGTTCTCTTCAAGGACAAGATCTGAGACACCCCAGCATTTTACACACAGATGTGTGTGGACTGAGTGGATTAGGGAGAGAGACGAGCCTGAGTCTATTTTTTCTTTTCTCCTTTTTGAGAACACAAATCTCAGTGCCCTGAGCTGCTCTTAGTCACTGAGGTAAAAATCGAAGCCCTCACCCTCACTGTTCTTCCAAGCCTGAGCCAGAGGGGCCGTATTCCCACCACCAGGCTTCGTCACCATCGCCACATACCCTGTGGCGCTCGGCTGGACTCTCCAGCCACCCAGGCCAGTAGCAGCTCTCTTATCTCATCCTGTGTAAACACCACAGCCCAGAAGGGCTCCTGAGGAAGCACTGAATTGGCCTGAGTTCACCATCTTCCATTATAGCTTAGCTGGAGAGAAAACATCCCATGTCTCCAGGCAAGCCAGACAATGATTTTAAAAAGGGGGGGGGGGTGAGAACCAGAAAGGCTTCCTGTGGCCACTTATAAACTCAAATGGACTCACCACAAGGCAACTGGAATGTTCTTTATACTTCTACAGCTTTGCTGTGCCATGTCCTCTTGGGACACCCAGGATCTAAGGCTAAAATGGTCATACATCATGTGTGTGTGTGTGTGTGTGTGTGTGTGTGTGTGTGTGTGTGTGTGT
>JABTXL010004201.1:275024-293753 GCA_025134845.1 Neodon shergylaensis
TGTGTGTGTGTGTGTGTGTGTGTGTGTGTGTGTGTGTGTGTGTGTGTATCCTGCACACAGTAGAAAGAGCTCTGGACCTCATTATTTTCATATAAACGGAAGCATGAACAGGGATTGCTGTCAGCATTCATCATGGGTTAAGTTAGCACACGTGACTTACATGCGACTAGAAACTTGTATTCATACAGATATAAGTAGCACATTAGCGTCACCCGAAGGCCATCTTTGCCAGAGGCAGATGCATTTTAAACCTTTACATCTTCCAAAAGAATTTCAGATGTCTCTGGAGAAGCTAGGGGGAAAGTGACTTCCTGGTCAGGATGAACCAGGACAGGAGGGCATGGCTGTGTGTAGAAGATCACTCGTCTTCCCCCAGGAGTTGGATTTCCACATCTTGAACATCTTTTTTCCCTGGTTCTCAGCACGTCAGTCTCTGAAACCGCCATCACTGGACTCCTTCCTATGCAGGGTGGTTGTGTTTCAAAGCTTCACTGAGGCCCCTGCCTCTTCCCATGGCCACCACTAAGGGCTAGCTCTACCTGCTGTCCTTTGGGGAAATTGCTAAAAAATATCCTTCAAACATCTGCATCTCAAGGGCTCTAGCAAAGCAATTCCTAGCTACAGCTCTTCAGTTCATCAAGGGTTAAAAGCAAAAATCCAAGAAAACCCATAATTTATAGCTGTGACACACAATGCCCTGAAATTCCCTTTGCGTGTGCAAGTACACGTTCATGTATCTGTGTCTGGTGTGTTTGGAGGCCAGCGGCCAACATTGGAGATCATCTTAGCTGCTTTTCTATTTCTACAATAAGACACCATGACCGAGGCAACTTAGGGAGGAAAGAATTTATTTGGGGCTTAGAGTTCCTGAGGTTTAGCATCCATCACCATCATGGTGGGGAGCATGACAGCAGGCAGGTAGGCAAGGCACTTGGGCAGTAGCTGAGAGATCACATCTCTATCTAGAAGAACAAAGCAGAGAGAGCTAACTGGGAATGGCAAGGGCTTTTAAAACCTCAAAGCCCACCCCCCAGTGACATGTGTCTTCTAACAAGACCATATCTCCTAATCCTTTTCAAACCATTCCAACAACTGAAGACCAAGTATTCAGACATAGGAGCCTATAGGGGTCATTCCCATTCAAAGTACCACAGGGGGCTTCGTCAGTAACTCTCCACTTTGAATTTTTGAGACAGAGTCTCGCTCTCTGAGCCTATAGCTCCCTGATTCAGCTAGACTGGCTAACTGATGAGCCCCCAGGCATTCTCCCAGCACTGGGGTTACAGGTTGGTGATGTCACACCTAGCTTTTTTATGTGGGTGCTAGGAATCAAACTCTAGTCCCCCTGCTTGCACAGAAAGCTTTTTTTTTCCCAGTTGAACCATGCCTCCAGCTCCAAATTTTTCTTTTAATAAAGTGTATGCCCCGAAGAAATCCCAGGTGAGACTTTGTGTTTGTAGACTCCCTGACTGTGAAGGCTAGACTCGGGAGTATGAAGTTGAGAATAAGAATGAGTTTCATTCCGTACTCTCAAGCCCATAGGGAAAGAACGGGAAGAACTCGGGACAAAGATCTATTCGAGGTTGTGGATTCTCATCCCTCAGAGCAGAATACAAGCTATAGGGAAAGATGTGTCTGGAGCATCATTCTGATATTTTGCTTGTTCTCCTCAAGAAAATCGAATCATTCTAGATTGGGAGTCACATCCAAAGATGAGCCCAACCTCAGCACCTCCCACCAGGTGGAGGGTTGCATAAAGTGTCAACCTATTCCAATATAATCTATCTGTACACCTACTGGCTCTCCTAGGAGGACAGTGGGGTACCATCATATACTTCAATGAGAATAATCAATCACTTGGGGTCTAAGTATATGTCTATGCATAAATAACCCTCCCCAAACTTTCGAAACTGCCTCGGGTGCTGGGGATGTGGCTTCATTGTTAAATTGCTCGGCTGGCGTTTACAAAGGCATGAGTTTGAGCCCCAGTCCCACTTAAATCTGAACATAGTGGTGCATACCTGTGATCCCAGCACTTGGGAGGTGGAGCACAAGAGAATCAGAAGTTTAAGATTGCCTTTGGCAACATGATGACTTAGAAGCCTGCGCTATATAATATCCTATGTAACAATAATAACAACAAAACCCAACCAGCCAGGAAAATTCAGAAAAATAGAAAGGGCGCACACATCTCAAACAGCATAGGCACTTGTTCCCTACCCACAAAATGCTAATATCTCTACATTGGCCAGTTTCACATTCATGAGAGATCCCTTGATTCACATGTTGAATCGATGCGTGCCTGGCTCAAAGGCCAGAGGTGATCGAGATGGAGTCCCCAGTCTAAAGAAGCATCAGGAGTCAGAGGGAGAGTGTAGTAGCCAGTAGCCACCCTGACTGCTCCATGGGGATGAATGAAATCGGGGCCTGCAGGAACTGAACGTTGAGTGTTGTGAGAACTCAGAACCAGCACAGAAGGAGCGATACAGAGCAGATTGTAAGTGGCATGTGGGTAGCAGGATAATGGGAAATGCTAAGCCCAGACACGCTCTTCAGGACAGCTCCTCCTGGCCCACCAGGTAGGGATGCCCCTCCGCCCACCACAGCTTCTCTCTTGGCAAGCTGAACCCAAAAACAGCCTCCTTCCAGTGCTTAGCTCCACTCTCCCAGCTGAAATCAGGCCAGCATCCATCTTCTGGCACGGCCAACAGTTCTGAAATGTTGCTAGCCTCTATTCTACTGCTCCACTGACAGCCCTGATACAAGGTAGGAGGCTCCTAAAGCCTGTAGGAAAACCACTCTGTTCTGAGCCTTGAGCCTTCTTGTGATGGATCTGCATTTTATGGTCATCTTGTCCATTTGAGGTTTTCCGTTGCCCTCACTGGGAATTGGAGAGAGGGAGAGGAAGACAGGGTGAGGAGATGGGGAGCAAAGACAAAGACAGGGGCGGAGAGAGGAGCAGAAGACGAAGCAGTGGCACTAGGAGCAGCGTCAGGAATCCTGTCTGGAGGCGTGGCCGTGTCCAGCGTCGGCTGACTGGTGACTTAATGCAATTAAGATCCCAGTGAGACGCTGTGATTTTTCATAATCTTGGTGTCTGGGACTTGTCACTTGGAGGTTCCTGAAATGATCGTCTCAGTCTAACTGCAAAATGGAACCAAAGTGGCGCCTTTGGGAGACATGATCTCACCAGCCCTGGGGTGGCACTGGATCAGGGGAGTGTGACAGAGGCCCCAGGGATGCTGAAGGTTGCAGCTGTGAGACACTATGGCAACAAGGTGCAGAGAGGGTGGAGCTTTGCTAAGGCCTGGCTCTCTGTGGAGCTGAATGGAAAGCCTGGGACAAGCTGCCTCTACCTTAGGGAACCTTGGTTTTCTCATCTTTAGCACAAGCCTGGTGTAGATGTGTTATTCCAGTGCTCCAGAGGCTGAGGCAGGAGGATCATGGGTCTGAGGCTAGCCTAAGTCACAGAGTAAGGCCTTGTCTCAAAAGTGTGGTGGGGGTGTGAAATACTAGTATGTAGAGACTTAAACACTTATGAGCTTCTTTTTGGAAAAACAGGATTGCAGGGAGGATTCACTGACTTGTAACAGCTCAGAGAGATCAACAATCTAGACTACAGACCACACATGAAGAAACTTGCTGGGCTGGGGAGATGATTCATTGGCAAAGGGCTTGCATAAGGACGAGGACCTGAGTTTGACCCCCAGTACCTGTGTGTGTGGCGGTGCGGGCAGGTAGGGAGCCAGGTGTGATGGCCCTGGATTGCAACCTAGCACTGGGGAGGTGAAGGCAGGATGCCTGAGGCTTACTGACCCAAGCAGCCTTGGTGATCTCCGGGTTAAGAGGGAGACCTTATCCCAAAACGGTAAGGAGAAGAGTAATCAAGAAAACACCCTATGTCCAAGGAAATACTGCCTCTGGTCTTCACACACACACACACACACCACACGCACACACATACACACACACACACCACACAACATATCATATAAATACATATCATACATACAAACCACACACACATACCACATACCCACACATCACACACATGCTATCACACACATAAGGGCATGATATGCACAAGCACATGACACACATACACACACAACATATCACACCAATACATCACACACATACGTACCACTCACATACAACACATCACACACAAGCCACACATAAACACCACACACAATATATCACATCAACACATCCCACACATCCCACACAACACACACACACACACACACTATACATATGCCACATGCACACACGTATACAATACACACCCAACATATCACACACGCCATACAATGTACACCTTGTTTACCATACACACATCACACACACACGCAACACATCACACACATCACACACATATCACATATACAAACACACCACACATATCTCACAAAGTCAGTCTTTTGTGTGGAGGGGAGACAAGGGTTCCTGTAGCCCAGGCTGATCTTCAGCTCACTGTAAAGCTATGGCTGACCTTGAGCTTCTCCCGGTTCTCCTGTCTCTACCTCTTAAGGTGCATCTATCTGTTGAAATTGCAGGCTTGACCCACCAGGGTCGGCTCTTTTCAGGTTATTTTCAATCATTCTTTCCTTTTTCAGGGTGGCTTATGTTCATCCCTTAAGTCCTCTGGATCATGAAAATGACAATTAACTATCATAATAACAGGCAGTGTCTGCGCTTGCTATGTTCCAGCAGGCCCTATGTCAGCCTCTTACAGGCATTATCTGTCCTGTGGGGCAGACATTTTACAGATGAAAAGGGGTCAGAGGGAACCATCATCTTCTGAGTCAGAGGCAGGTGAGTTATGAACCAGACGCAGATCTTCCGGAAGAGGGGCAGGCTGACCTCCACTGAGCCAGCGTTGACTTCCTGGTCCCTAAAGGGCAGAATGGCACCATTCCTCCTTTCCTCCCCACTTCCTGGGACCCTGGCCAGAGCAGGAGAGGAGGGGAAAGGAAGTTCCTGCTTCCAGTTCCCATCCCCTTGGTGCTGCACGGCCAGTAGCAGGCGCTGGGGAAGTGATGGCTCCAGGGGTCTCGCACACCCGCTCTGTTGTTCAGGGTTTAACCTTCATCTCACACATCCCGCCCTGAAACATGCCCCGCCTGACAAGTGGCCCCAGGACAACAGAGACTTGAAACCCCATGCTCTGGGTGGGACACTGGGAAAGGACTTGGCTCCTCCTATTTGTACAGCTTTATTTGAGACAGCAGCCAGTGATGGCCATGTAAATACTGCCCATGTAGCCCCTACTGCTGAAGCCAAAAGCTGGTGAGAATTCATAAGGGTTAGTCTCTTTTCAGTGCCTTGAGATGAAGCCAGATCCCGATTCCATGAGGTTAGGGAGAGGAAGGGGAGGATGGGAGAGAAGGAAAATCAAGTTTTCTCTGAGTAGATTTGGGAGGAAGGAGTCAGCCTGAGCAGATACCATAGACAAGGAGGCCCCTGGAGATGCTTCCAGGCTAATAGGACATCCTTTCTCTCAGGAAGACTTTCTGCCCTAGATTCCTGCCATTCCACACGACCTTGCGATTAGGCTTTATGACCCCTGCTGACCTTTGGCCCAGACCTCTCAAAGACAGTTGCTAGCCTGACACAGAAGGAACCTTGCCTATGCCGTTGCCTCACCATACGTGGTATCTTGCTTGATTCAGGTCTGGTGTGTACCCGAAGTGCAGTAGAACCCCAGGGGAGGAAAGTTGGCCAGACAGCAAGTACACAAGTAGCCATACATGGATGGCTAGTGTCCCTTCAGAGAAAGGGCCAACTCTAGGCTTTGGGCTTTTATGTCTGGATCTCAAGATGGACATAAAGATGAATAAAAGCAGTTAAGGCATAAAAACTAGAGAAAATTTCAGAAAGTAATACTTCAATATAGCCAGTAATGAAACCAGCAGGCTTGAACGAGAGGATTAAACCAAGACTCAGGCTAGGGAGCTCACATATAGAAGAGAGGCTAGTCAGACAGTTGAGAAAGAGAGAACAGAGAAAGAAGGTGAAGACAAGACACATCTCTCTTGAGTGTGCTCCTGCTAGGCTCTGCCTACTCTCCACCACCTCCCAAAATTGCCCTCAGATTACAAATTCGCCAGCATATCTTTCCGTCCATGAAGGCAGCCTCACATAGATGCTGGGAGCTGATCCCCTCCTCTATAAGAGTGGCAGGTGCTTTGACCACTGAGCCATCTCTCCAGCCCCTATTGATGGACTTCTGATTAGTTCCCACCCTTCACTCTCCAAACATGATGGACCAGCATCAAATAGGTTCCCACACACAGTGTTCCCATTCCAAAAGGCCAGTTCTGTGGTTATGTTACCTGTGGCCCTTTTCCCCAACCCCGGGTAACAGCTCAGATCTCTCAATACCAGCCCGGTCACCTGCTATTTCTTCATTCATTGTTGCAAAATGTCACCCCCAAATATCTGTGAAATTGCCAGTGCCAAAGACCCCTCTAGGAAGGTGGGCATCCCAGAATCCTCAAAGGCAGCTTGGGATGAGCCTGTCTTTTCATTTCATCCAAGGAGCCGTGTGTTAGAGGCTTTTACCAGGTAGCTCTGGGTTCAGACTGGTCTACTGAGAGTATTTTAACCATGCGAAGATAAGACGTGCATGAGAAGAGTGTCTGGGGTGGGTAGGCGTGTGCCGTGGGAACTTCCACATGCCACGGGAGTGAGGGAAAGAGTCCGTAGAGTTCGGGGATGAAATAAAGAGGCCTTAGGGCTTCCAGGAGATCATCTACCCCCTCAACCATTATGCTCACAGTCAAAACCTCAGTCGGACCGCAGCTGCCCAAGACGACTTATTTATAGCTCAAACTATAAATACGCCCCCTTCACACCCTACCCTCGCCCCGTGGGACTTTAAGGCAAGCATCCCAGAAGGGTGACCAGGTGCCAGCTCACACTGTTTCCACAACAGATGACTCGCAGCTGCATGTCATCTGTGGCTCTCCAGGCTGATGGCACAGGCACTGATGGCAGAGGACGCAGCTGGGCAGGCCCACTGGAATACCAATGTCCTGTCACCTTATCCCTCTCACACACAGCCCAACAGTAGCACAGCCTGGGGAGGCCACTCTGTCCGTCCCTGAGAACACAAAGGACATCCCAGGATCAGACACCAGTGACCCATGGAGAGCACAAGGACAGCCCTGCATCCCCGGCAGCCTCACCCCTTCTGCACCCGCAAAGGCTCTGAGAACAGAGATCTGTGGGAGCCTCGGACTCCCACCCTGCCACAGACGCAAACAGGCTCCACCCTTCAAACAAGCATCTCTAATGGTCAATGGGTTTAACGAAAGCCAACTTCTAATGTTTATAAACCAGCAGTTCTCAACATGTGGGTCACAAACCCCTCAGATGTCACATGTCACACATCAGATAGTTGCACTGCAATTCATAACAGTAGAAAATTACAGTTAGAAGTAGCAATGAATTAATTTTATGGTTGGGGTCACCACAACATGAGCAACTGTATTAAAGGGTCACAGCAAGAGGAGGGTTGAGAACCACTGCTCTAGACAATTAACTACTGCTAGTCACTGACTCCATTTGTCTCGTTGACCATGTATGAAAGGTGATGTTTGTTTGTTTAGAGGAACAGGGTTTTGTACCCTGAAATTTCCCTTTTTTCTTCTGTTTAAAAACTGTACCAAAATATTCTATTATCATGTTAATAAGTAAACTGGAATGTTATACATACAGTATGGCTTCTAAATTTGTTCTTTCTTTATTTTATTTTGCACTTCATGCAACCCTGGATGTCCTGGAACTCCTTATGTAGAACAGGATGGTCTTGAACTCACAGAAAACTGCCTAATTCTGCTTCCCAAGTGGCTGGGATTAAAGGCATGTGCCACCACACTTGACTGGTTTTAATTTTAAAAGAGAGTAAATATGAATAATTTAAAATCTAATTAAACAAATCATCAAACAATAAAACAGAAAATAGACCCTACCACTTAGAAAATTTGGAGAGCAAATTTTAAGTCAACACTGTCATGACCCTATAAACTCCAAGACAATGCTATTGTTTTACATTGTTAGGATCAGCATTAGTTCCCATTGCTGGGGAAGATATCTTTAAAAAGAAATTTAAAGAAGGAAGGGTTTATTTCAGTTTGAAGGCTACAGTCTCTTATCTCAGTGGGGAAGGCATGGGGGCTGGTTCTTCCTTTCCTCCTAAACCTACATCCCTCACAGGTCTTTTTGTACCAACCTAAGGGGACTCAGTTGTTTTTGACAAGAAAGGGACAGAGTGAACCATCCCTGCCTGCAGAACATGATCAAACAGTGGTAGCTCCCTGCCAAATGCCATCACGTCTACAGTTCAAGAAAAAGAGGCGTTTTTACACCTGTGCCCATGCTGATGTTTACATGAGCCACCTTCAGGCCCTTGACCTGTGAATGGATAGACACACCACACACCATGAAATATTGTGTAGACACAATCCATCACGGCCAGACAAGAGACGGAGGCAAGGGCAGCTGCATCATGATGGTGGTGAGCCAGAAAACAGAGTACCAGAGATGGGGCAGGATTAAAACTTTCAAAGGTGACCTTGGTGACCAACCAGACCCTATCTCCTAGAGGGGCTCTTCATAACAGTGCCACCTGCTCGGGGACAAGTATTTAATACATGGGCCTATATCAGACAGTTCAGATCCTATAGGCAGAACGGAGAGCTAGCTAAAGTCAGGTTGCATCTGAAGGAGCCTGGAGAAATCAGGGGGTGGGGGTGGAATCCTCATTTCTTCAAGTGTAACAGACTTGAAGTCCCATCCGGACTGTCTGGGGGTCGTAGAGGTTTCAGCCAGTGCCATCTCCCTGTCAGAGTATTGATATGGGTAGACCAGCCAAGCTGAGAGTTGGTGTATTGATCTCAGGAGCTGCCGAATTTCTGCTTTTAAGCACCTTGCCAAGATCTCGGCTGACCAACTTACGAGCCACATTGGCCACAGCCACTGAGAGCAAGCGTCACTTCTCTGGGTGTTTGTTCTGCTGATGTTATCTGATGCTCACATTCCTGATTCCATATCAGGGGCCTTTTCCACATTTATTTTTGTTTGTTTGTTTCTTTGTTTGTTTGGGGGAAAGGGTCTCCTTAGCCACATTGGCCTTGAATTTACTATGTCCAAGGCTGGCCTTAAACTTGTGATCCTCCTGTTTCTGCCTCCCTAGTGCTGGGACTACAGGTGTGTGTCATCACTCCTGGTTGCTAAGTATTGGTAATTGAACCCAGGGCTTCGTGCTTGCTAAGAAAGTATCTATGAGCTACCTCCCCAACCCACATATTTAGGATCTTTTATCTGCATTTGGCTTCTTTGATTTGGCAAATCACTCAATCCTAGCTTTTTTGGACTTAAACGATCTTAGCACAACCTACAAACTTCACTCCAGGGCCTCTTGGTAAAAACTAGTCCTCTGGTTCAACACCAGTCATTAAAAAGTAGAGGGAAATCCCTTCCACCTGAGCTGCTTGAGAAGCAACAGCCTTTCATCTGTGTTGTTTGAGAGGCGGTCTGGGTGTCGCGATGTGAAAATGCTGGGTCACATGGGGTACAGGGAGAATGCTGGGCTTTCTGACCCACCATACAGAATCGTGGCTGTCAGTCAGATCCGGGGGCCTGAAGAATTGAGGAAGCCCCGAGTCTCTGCTGGAAATGCTGCACAGCCTCCATGAGGGTGTCGCTTCCTGCCTTTTCCAAATGCTTCTCAGAAAAAAGGGTCCTTCCCCGTCTAGTCCCCGCAGCTACCTCTAACCCTGATGGTGTCTCCATCTACTTCACACTGGACACAGGTACATTTCAGAGACTCAGGAAACAGATCCAGCAACCTGTCTGCTCCCGTTGGGTGGTTGCACTCGTCAGGTGTCATGGTGGCTTAGTACACTGAGGAGCTAACGGCTTCTAAGTCCCAACCCGAGACCATGGCTGTAGCCTAGCCTGTGTGAGAAAGGGTAAAAACCCAACACAGAACTGGGTGTTCTGCTAAGGGTTTCTAAAAGACATTCAATAGCACTTCCTGAGTTTTTCTTAAAGGTACCCATCCAAAGAGCCTACACCTTCCCATATATATATATATATATATATATATATATATATATATATATATATGAATATTATAGACACATGAAACCAGGGACTTCTACTAATTACATGCAGACTCTGCTCTAAACACTTGACAAACATGAGCTCTGATTGCCTAGCAACTCCAGCCACATCTGGTCATATGTATGAGGCAGACACTGGCCATATCTGTATTTTATGCAGGACTCTGAGCCACAGAGAGGCAAAGTAATTTTCCCAGCTAAAAGTAGCAGAAGAGCCGGAATCATACCAAGGGAGCTTATCCCCACCCACCATGCAGGGTCTCATCATTTACATTAGACTCTAATGCAAAACGCTGGGCACCCTCAGGAGCTTGGCAGGTGGTCACAAGCCTGGATGCTGGTGACTCCTTTGTTTTTCCAGGGAAGCAAGAAAGCAAATGGACACTCCAGACACTGCATGGTGGAGAGAACTGTGCTACCCCCCCCCCGGGAGTCAGTCCACCTCTCCTTAGCCTCCCATATCCCCAGGGCGCCCCAGACATCTGCTCCGCCAGCTGTGGGTTCGAACCCAACCTCTGCACTTGGCCTCAGATTGCCTCAATGTCCCGCCCTCCAGTACCCCCTGCTTTCTGTCTCCAGTGTTTCTGCTGGTATTTTCACTGAAGATGGGGACTCATCAGACCTTCTTAGGGCAGGGGGCTGACATTTAACTTGCTGAGAGTTGACACGGGCTCCATTAAAAAGGACAACAAGCCAAGGGATTTTTAAGAGCCAGAGGTGACTAGTGGGCTAGTTAGACACAAAAGTTCCTTTGTCGTTCTCACCAAGGTGAACACAAGCACCTCCAACTGATGGGCTAGCGGCCAATTAAGTTAAATATCTGCTTGAAACGCCGAACACTTCAAACACTCGCCAGCTGCAACAGGATGGGACTGGGAGCTTTGATTGAACGGGCGCAGCAGATGAAATATTTACAGAGCTCAGCAGAAATAAATGCATGGATTTTCTTTTCTTTTTTCTTTCTTTTTTTTTTCTTTAGAGGAAATGCACATACGGCTGTTTGAAACCCACCCACCCACCCAGTGAATGCTCACTGCCTCTGAGCTGGAGAGAGCCTGAGCACTGAAAGCAGGGAAGAGAGCTTTGTAAGGGAAAAGGAAAGCGGCACCTGCCGGCTTGCCCAGCTGCATCTCCAATGGAGCAGAGGGAACAAATGCCATGAGCGAGGTCCCAGGACGAGTGCTGATAAGCACAGGACAATGAGTTGTCTTTTCAATGTATTTACACTCCAAATATTACACAGGACACGCTCACATTAAAATCGTGTCTTTTTATCTGAAATTCAGATATAAATAGGCATGGTGTGGTTTTAATTGCTAAACACAATGACCTTAATTCATTAGGATAAAAGATAAGAAACCCCCATGACCCCAAGAGTGGAGACGTGGCCAGCAGAAGAGCCTCCTGAGGGCCAAGGCTGGTGCTCAGTTGGGGGAGTGCTTGCCCGGCTGCCTGAGCTGGTAGATTTGATCCCCCAGCACTGTGTATAGGCACACACCAATAATCAGCACGCAGGAGGTGGGAGCAGGAAGATCAAGGGTTCAAGATCATACGTGGCTACATAGGGTCTTGGAGACCAGCCTGGGATCTGAGTCCGGGTCACAAAACCAGAATGCTCTCCTGCGGTGGTTCAGATAAGAAGGGGAGTTGGATGGAAATTCATGCCTATGTTTTTTTAACTGCAGAGGGTGGGGCAGAACTGGCCAGGAGGCTTATCAATGAGACATAAAGCACAGGGTTCTCAGCTGCTGGCTGTGTGCTACCAGCAGAGTAGCCATTGTTGGCATGGAGAAGGCCCATGGGGAACGAATGACACACAGCGGGCTCTCTGGATTCTTCTCTGCTAACGGAAGAGAGCCAGTAGGTCATAGCGGTCACCACTCATGCAGACCTACTATGTGTCAAGCACTTGACAACCAAGTAACCAAAGCCTCACAAGAGCCCTTGGAAACAGGCATGATGAATGTCTTCTCATGGGTACAGAAACGGAAGGTCAGCGGTTAACCAGGTTACCTAAGAAGATTCTCACACCTGCTAGAAGCAGAGCTGGGTCCACATCCAGCGCCCTTTTCAGGGCCCCATTCTATCCCTGTCATTTGATTCTAGGCAGGTAGGATCTTGCCAGAACTGCAGGTGATCCCATTTGCCACAGGACTGGCCTCTGCTTAAGCCTCCCTCCTCTGTGGTAAAGCAGCGGCTGTGATTACTGGGAGATTTTTCTCTTCTTGTAGGCGCACATCTGTGGTCATGATGAAGTCAGTAGAAAAGGTTTCCTATTTCAGAAACACTTTGTCAGCCCCGGGATATCTCGTTTTGCATAAAACAACAGATCACTGTGAAGGTTTTTTTTTTTTTAAATAATACATAATCCTGTTAGAAAACAGGGCAAGGAGGTGAGGTGAGCCCTGTGGATGCTGTAGGAGTTGTCTGCCGTCCTCCATCTCAGCATCAGCAGTGTTTTTCTTAACTGAACTAGAAAGGCCCTGTTGTTCTCTTCCCTTTGGGGTCTGATTGGTGAGGACAGAAAATAAAACAGAGGCAGGAAGGCTACCACGCTGGTGCAAGAAGCTCCCGCAGAGGCAGCACTTAGAAAGGGCTAAGGTCTGGCTGTGTCCCCAAATCCAAATGTTAAAAACCTAATCCCTAAATCCAGGGCTGGTAGAGTGCTGGTCTCCCATGCAAGATGCTCTAGAATCCCTTCCCAGGGCTACCAAGGAAACAAGCAAGCAAGCAAACAAAAATCAACCCACAGCAAAACACCAAAATATCTCACTTAATCCCCAAATTCATGTTTTAAAACTACTCATTGATTTAAAAAAAAATAGGAATAAAAAAACCAACAACTCTAGAGTGGTGGTTCCCAGCCTGGGTCTCGACCCATTTGAGGGTCAAATGATTCCTGTCCTTTCAAAGGGGCCACATACCAGATAATCTGCGTATCAGGTACTTACATTACGATTCATAACAGTAGCAAAATTACAGTTATGAAGTAGCAACAAAAATAAATTTATGGCTGGGGCGGTCACCACAACATACGGAACTATATATTAAGGGGTTGAAGATTTAGGAAGGTTGAGAACCACTGCTCTAGGAGCTGGAGAGATAGTCCAGTGGTTAAGAGCACTGGCTGCTCCTGCAGAGGACCCAGGTTCAATTTCCAGCACCCACATGGTGTCTTAAACTGTCTATAACTCCAGTTCCAGGGGACCCATGGGGGGCTCTTTGGCAGGTGATCAGGGTTAGATTCGATCATGAGGCTGGGGTCCCATGATGACAATAATGACGAGGGGCAGAACTCTGAGTTGACACCTTGGTTTGTTTCACCATGTGACAACTTTTGTCACAGCTCAGAAGGAGGGCTCTTGTCAGGAGACATTAGCGCCCATGCTTGGACTTCCTGTCCTCCAGAATCTGGAGCCCAACTTCTGTTCCTCATAAATTACCTGGGCTGTGCAAGTCAATGAGAGCATCATAATTGGCTGAGGATAGACGTCATCTCTTTTTAGACTGGCCACAGGGATCCTAGCTGGGATTCCAGAAATGAAGTCCCCTCTTTGCAGGGAACCACAATATGGGGGAAATATCACCCAAAGTTACATTTCACAGAACTGAAGGCAATGGGGAGACTTAGCTAAGTACTCAAGGACAAGTGTCATGTAATCGTGGCTGCTGTCGCAATACTTTGTTTTGAGACAGGATCTCACTACACAACCCTGTCTGGCATGGAACTTACTATGCAGACTAGGCTGATCTTGAACTCACAGAGATCCACCTGCCTCTGCCTCTTGACTGCCCCAATGGGGCCTGTAATGGGAGTTAATTTGGCATGGCAGTGTACTTCTGAAATCCCAGCACTCAGCCAGCGGGATCAAAAGTTTGAGGCCAGCCTGAGTTTCCTGTGAGGTCCTGGCTAGTCTGGACTACAGAGTAAGATCCTGTCTTTAAAAAAAAAAAACCAAGCCGGGCGGTGGTGGCGCACGCCTTTAATCCCAGCACTCAGGAGGCAGAGGCAGGCAGATCTCTGTGAGTTCGAGGCCAGCCTGGTCTACAAGAGCTAGTTCCAGGACAGGCTCCAAAGCTACAGAGAGACCCTGTCTCGAAAAAAAAAATCACATATAAATCCAAACTAAGCATCAAAAAGAAAGATAGCCATTACTCACTTTCACCCAGCTACAAGGTGTAAAATACCTCCATGAGGAGAGCTAGGCATGCATTTTTCAGTTCCTCCATTCCTAGCAGAACTTGACTTCCAATATTTTTAATGGATAAAAAAGCACTTAGAAGCTGGACTACTCAGCAGCTAAGAACACTGACTGGTCCTGCGGAGGACCCAGGTTCAATTCCCAGCACCCACACGGCAGCTCACAGGTCCAGGGGATCCGATGTCATCTTCTGACTTCCATGGGTACCACATGTGAACGTGGTACATGCACATACTTACAGGCAAGTCCTCCTTGTATATATAAAATAAAAATAAATCCCCATAAAAGACACCCTATTATTGGGGTAATCCTACCTAGACCCTTTAACCACTCCCATTGTTTGTGATAAAATACACAAAACATAACATGTGCCATCTTAACCAGTTTTACGGTGTAGGGCAGAGGTCTTAAATCCACAGATACCAACCACGTGGTCCTCAGCAGCTAGCGCCAGCTATAGTTGTGGAGAACACAAAGGGGCATGTTCTTCCCCTGCCTCTGACAACGCCAACCCCTTGGGGAGACTGGGCTGCTCCCGTGGCTCCATTGCCCACTGGGGGTACTCTGTCTCTCTAGTCCATCTCACTGTGCTCTGTCTGTAAGTGGCACGCTCCTTCAGGGAAGCCATGCCAGCCCTCACACCGAGGAAGTCCCATTGGCTGGTCCCACACCCATTCTTCCCAAAGGCCTCTCTTCTTTGACACAGCTTGTTCTCAGGTCCCCGGAGAACGGGCAGACTTCCTGGTATCCCTTCCCCTGGCGTAGGCTGGACGGTGCTGGCTCCGGACCCTGGGATCTGCCGGCACTTGTTTTATTCCCCAGCTTGTGTGTGAATGTCAGCTGCAGAGCTGTTTCCAGGAGTGTGGCCCCCAGAGGCTTGTTTGTACAGGGCTCTTACCTAAGCCGAGTTGGTTACAAGCCCAGAGGCCTCTAGAGCCCTCCCAGACCTCCCCGGCTAGGCTGTAATTAGGGAGGGAGGACAGTTGCTGGAGTAGTTTGCTAGCTTCCAACAAACAAGTCTCCTGTCTCACCACTAAGCCTCTCCCTTGCTGATGGTTGGCATCTCAAGCCTGAGGTCTCCGATGGGGTGAGTTTCTCTGGTTTTTGTGTGGAAGGCCAAGGTCTAGAGTGCCCCATTAGCGTGCTCTCAGGCCACTCCCAAAGACATGCATTGTACTATGAAGCCTGGGTCTACCAGAACCTTCTTTGTCTTATCCTGGTGTGTGAAGAAAGCTGAGCCTCCTTCATGTCTGCACTTGTTTTACAGGAAGTCTGGAGCCTTAACTATGTGACCCAAGGCTGGTTTGGGGTGGGGGGTGCTGGAAGGGGTTCTCATTATATAGCTGAGGTTGACCTGGAATTTGCAATCCTCCTGTCTCAGCCTCCCAAGTTCTGGAATAGCAGCAGGTCTGCACCTCCATGACAGCTCTTGCATAATCTGATACACATACCTCATGTTGCCAGACAACAGTTTAGCACAGAGTGTTCTCTGGGGTGGAGGCAGGCATGAGTAATAATGTTCATAAACGAAATTCAATACGTGACATTAAAATGTTCTCTGTAAAAGTGGTGTTAGCTGCTGTGACAGGGGTTAGGATGGTCCGGATGACAGTAATCACGGGGTGTTAATAATGGTTGTGATGACGGTGTGATGTCAGAGATGGTGGGATGCAGGTGGTAGCACGAAACAAAGACGGTGATGAAGAGGAAGGAAGAGGGGCTGGGAAGGGAGGGGCATGTTGTCATGAGTGCAGCCTGGTAGCTAGTGCTTATCAACTTGAAAGATCCCCAACAGCCTCTCCTCCCACTGAATCCCCATGAACAGACCTTAGCCGCATTGGAAACCCCGTGGTTTCTGTAGATAATGGTGGGGTCTGGAATGAGGAAATTCAGGGACTTCTCACAGAGCTTCCTGATAGCACACCTGTACTGGTTTGTGCCTGCCATTTCTAGCTCACTTGGCATTCTTAACATACAGGAGGAAAAAAAATCCAAACCAAAACAACAACAACAAACATGAACACAAAGAGAATTACAGATCCTTGTTGTACCAGAACCTGCTTGAGGAGAAAAGTGGGGGAGAGATCAAGTGTCAAGCTTCTATTTCTGGGTAACCTGGACTCCTTGAGCTGGCTTTTCCTCATCTCCGAGATGGGAATACTACCTTGACTTGAGCAGCCAGGGCAAGTCAGAGAGACAGGGCCTGGCATGCCACCATTTTGAAGGAATGCCAGCTCCGTTGCAATGTGTACCACACCCAACACAAGATCCTTGCGAGACCATGCTGCCTGGGGCAGTTTCGAATATTCATGTCTCCAGTGCTCACTTCTTGCCCTGAGTGATCTTCATGAGCCCCAGGACTGCTTACTAAGTGCACAGTTTTGCAGGCTGGAGAGGTGGCCCAGTGGTTAGGGGAGCATACTGTTACTGCAAAGGACAGGGCCTGATTCCCAATACCCACATAAGGAGCTCACAACTGCCTGAAACTCCAGCTCCAGGGGAGCTGATGCTCCTACAACACACACCCCACCCACACATGTGTGCGCGCACACACGAATAGAAAAAAATTAAAGACTCTCATGGGGAAGTGGAGAAATGGTTCAAGGTTGAAGAACACTTGACTTTGGTTCCCAGCACTCATGTCAGGAGGCTAACAGCCACCTGTAATTCCAGTTTCCCAAGATCCAGTACCCTCTTCTGGTCTCCATAGGTACACCTCACCCTGACATACACACATACACTCACACTCGATAATAAAAATAGAAAATCTTTTTCAAAAGGAGCATTTTTATTTCTAGCACTTAGGAAACCAAAGGTTTAGGCATAAAAACAACTGAAAGAAAGGAAGAGTAGGAGAGAGAGGGGAAAGGAAGGGAGGGGAGGGAGGGACAGAGAGAGAGAGAAATTCAATTGTTTGCTTTCCTACGAAGTGAATGTATATTTCGGTGGACTTCACTGTGCAAAATGATTCTATATATATATTCTTTTTCAGACTGTCAGAATGCTTTGTTTAATATCTGGTCCCAATTCTTTGCTTATACCAATCCATCACCCCTATGTGTGCTGTCTGGGACCAGAATAAAAAAACATCGAGATCCCACTACTTGAATTTGGTCCTCTCTAATAATATTTATAAACCATAGTCATGGCTTCGTGTGGTCATTTGTATGCGCAGTTCATGTTTCTTTATAAGCAGGCCCTCTTTAAATCACCTGTTTACTCTACTGAAATCTTTCCAATTGGGTTTAGCCTTAAGATGAAGAGATGTTCCTAAGCAGCTTGTGACCAGAGAGAATCCAAAAGAGGCACAGGGATGTGTCTTTGAACAATTCCCACCCTCAGATTTTAGATTTCAGAGGTATGGCAGCACAGGACAGCTGGCGTGGGAAAGCACGAAGTGGGGAGTTTCTCTTTCCTAGGCTTCCATCACCGTCAGGCTCCCCTTCCTGAAGTGGAGACAGGCAGCCTTGTAACGGGGCCTTCAGTGAAGTGTGCACCAAAGCTAGCTGAGGGCGTGCACCAGAGACAGAACTGCCTTTCCCAGGCTCCTCAGGCTTCCCGTGCTGGGTCGGCAGAGGAGCAAATGTTCCGAAGGGCCACTTGCTCTCCCACCCTTACGTGCTTAGACATTTAATAGTTTCACGCCTCATTCGATTACTGTTCTTACTCTTTTGTAGGATGAGAAGCCAGTTCATGACGATGAACACAATTCCATACGTTTCTGGGTATTTGTGGTTTGTGATGTTATCTTCTCTCTCTCTCTCTCTCCATTCCTCTCTCGCTCTCTCTCTCTTTTGGTAAGCATACCATATCTTACCATTAGCATTGAAGAGAGGCCCAGAGAGCATAAATCACTTGGCCAGAGATTTATAAAAAGGTAAAGAGATACCTTCTTGGTGTTTTTTGAGATTGCATGTAGGATCTGTTTCTTACCAGGATTCCCCCAGCTCTCACTGTTATGCTGCTCCAGCCTCATTCCAGGCTCTGAACATTGCAGATCAATAACTAAATCACTGACTTTATTAAGGGCTGGGGTAAGAACTCACTTGGTCAAATAAGCATGAGGACTGAGTTTGAGTCCTCAGAATCCACATAAAAAGCTGGGCATGGTGGCATGTGACTATAAACACAGATCTGGGGAGGCGAGAAGTGGATGGATCCCTGGGCCTTGCTAGCCACCCAGCCTAGACCTGCTTGGTGAACATTAGGCCAATGATTGAAATAGTTTTAAAAAGAAGAAGAAGAGGAGGAGGAAAAGGAGGAGGAGAAGGAGGAGGAGAAGGAGGAGGCGAAGGAGGAGGAGGAGGAGAAGAAGAGGAAGAGGAAGAGGAAGAGGAAGAGGAAGAGGAAGAAGAAGAAGAAGAAGAAGAAGAAGAAGAAGAAGAAGAAGAAGA
>JABTXL010004201.1:293763-309617 GCA_025134845.1 Neodon shergylaensis
AAGAAGAAGAAGAAGAAGAAGAAGAAGAAGAAGAAGAAGAAGAAGAATCAGTCTACAGCAACTGAGGAAGGATACCCAAAGTTGCAAAGTTGTCTTCTATAATACTTGTACTGCACACACACACACACACACGCCTACAAACACATAAGGGAAGGACATTTTCCTCATTATAGTATCAGTTAAGTGTTTGGAAAGAGTAGGAAACATTCATCTAGGGTATTTAAACCTACCCTACAATTATAGCATTGTTTTTTGCCATAGTTGACTAATACAGCTCTTCATCTCTCAGTTTTATTTGTGTCTTTGTTACTTTGCTATTGCTGGAACAAAACACCATGACCAAAGAAACTATTTAAACAAGAGTTGAATTGGGCTGATAGCCCCCGAGGGTCTGAGCCTATGATGGCGGAGGGAAGGAACTGATGCAGACAGCTGGAGCAGCTGCTGAGCGCTCACACCCTGATCCCAAAGCAGGAGGCAGAGAGAGCTAGCTGGGAATGCTGTGGGCTTTGGAAACCACGCCTCTTCCAATGAGGCCACACCTCCTAACCATTCTCTACCAGTTCCACCAGTGGGGGACTCAGAACATAAGAATCTGTGAGGGCCGTATTCATTCAAACCACTGTATTTTGCAATGCTAAATATCACGTTTTCATGTTATAAAGTATAATGATTAATCAATCTCGTGGGTTCATCCTGCAGGTAAGGACTTTCCATAGGGACTTGACAGGCAAGAAAGAGAGTGGTCACTCACTACTTAGGTGAAGCCTAGGCCATGAATGTAGCTCTCCCAATCAATTGGGGTTCTAGAGGGCTGATTGATGATTCTTTGGGTAAAGGCATTTGCTGTCAAGAGTAACAACTGAGATTTGAGCCCTCAAATCTCATGGCGGAAGGAAAGAGTTGGATCCTGCAACTGGTGACCACCACATGTACATCATGGTGCCCTCATGCCCTGTCAATAAACATAGGAACACAAAGACCTTTTTGGTATGCATTTGCTTATTGCATTTTCTTTGGCTATATCTCCAGTAGGAGTTGCCGGATCATTTTTATTTTTATTTTTCTAGAAGCCTCCATACTGGTCTCCAGAGGTGGTTATATTGATTTACATTCTCTTCAGCCATGTATAAGGGCCCTCTTTTCTGCCTTCTTGCCTGATTTGTTTTGTACTGCCAGTGTGATAATTATTCTGACAGGGGCGAAATGCTGTCTCACTGTGGCTTTGATTTGTTGAAATCCTGGCATTTGCAACAAGGAGGATAGGGCAGCACCAGAGGACACTGTGCTAAGTGAAACAAGGCAGAAGGCTAGAAGCTACTGTTCTCATCCGTGCACGGAAGCTGTAAAGGTACATCTGGAAGGAAGAGCATAAAAGGCCAAGGAGGAGGAGGAGGAGGGGATGGAGAGGGGCGTTGGGTAGTGGGTACCAGAATGCAGGCCAATTGAAAGAATTTGTTCTTGGGTTCTATAGCAAGATAGGTAAGTGTAACTGGCAACTCGGGATACACTTTAAAACATGGAGAAAGGTGTTCAAGGTTTCCAAGCACAAAGCAGCGGTGAATGTTCAAGAAGATGGAGACGCTGATCACCCAAAACCGCTCCTTTCCTGCTGCGCGCATCCAATTATCATGCCGAGTATAATTTGATATCTGTCAATTAAAAACAGAATATTCACGTCTTTACTGGGCCTTGGTTCTATCTAAAGCTCACGGATAGATACTATGAAAGAAAAATAAAAGGAAGCCATCTAGATTCTAAGTGACTTGCAGGTCCCTGGCCTTGCTGCTTCCACCTCCACTGATTTATTATGCATTCCTTGAATCAATATTTCATTGAGTACTAACCATGAACCACTTGGTGCTGAGCCCTGGGGCACAACAGTGGACAAGACAGACTCATTCCGACATCATGAAGCTTATAGTCCTGTGGGGGTACAAACAGGACCCTGGAGATTACAAGCAAGTGATCGATGCCGTAGGAGGAAAGGCAGGCTTCTAGACACACACTCCCCATGGGCATCTAGCCAGCCAGGACTAAGACGCCCTTGCCAGGAAGCTCTACTTGAATCTAAGGCCCATTGTTTTTGCACGGACTGTGAATCTATTCAGAGAGCCTGTAGGGTGGTGCCGAGGGCATGGCCCTATTAGCCCTTGGCACACGGAGGGCATTAGGGAGCCATTGCTTAACATGTACACTTGCCTCTGCATGAAACATCTTCCCTCCTTCCTCAGATGAATTTAGCACCCATGTGTCACCCCAGCTTCCGCTGTATTGATGGCCCACTAGAGACTCGACGTGAGTGCATTGCCACACCCACTGGTAATCCCCTAACATCCTATGCACGCTTTTGCTCAGATATGTCCCTCGTCGGGTTTGGAGCACTTCCAGTTAAGGGCCTGTTTAAATGACCTGTTTTCTTTGCACCGAGCTGATATCAGTGATATCATAAGAGCAGGATAAATGTTTACTAATTGCACACATGAGTGAATGCCCAACCTTCAATACCTGACTGACAAGAAGGTAGACAGCGGAATATATATATTTACTCATATATATATAAATAAAACCCTTTGCAAATGACTAGGTCCAAGCCAACCAGCCCCCCCTTTCCCAGCACATTCATCCCCGTGGGGTATGCATTGTGTGAACATTGTATAAAGATGATGCACACATGTTGTCTGGACTTTATCCTCCTGTACAAAGAAAAAGTCCCAGAGTTATTAATGGCATCATTTCCATCCCTAATAGGGAGGTAGGCATTTGGGGATGGACTTTATAGGAAAATTCCTATTTAAAAGCTGTTCTGGTGGCTGGAGAGATGACTCAGCAGCCAAGAGCTCCCATGAATCTTGCAGAAGACCAGGGTTCAATTCCCAGTAACTGTGTGAGGTGTGTCACAAACGCCTGTAACTCTAGCTCCAGGAATTCCAACACCCTCTTCTGACTCCAAGAACACCTGTACTCACACATACAAACACCCTCACACAGACACACAAATACACATAATTAAAAATAGTAAAAAATAAATCTTAAAAAAAAACAGGGTGAGTTAACATGGTAACACAAGTCTCTGATTGGGGTAATTTGGGATTCAGAAGCAGGTGGATCTCTGTGAGTTCAAGGCCAGCCTAATCTACACAGAGTTTCTGACCAACCAGAGCTACTTAGTAAGACCCAGTCTCAAATAAACAAAAGAAAAACCCAAAAACAAAGCCTTTCAATTGCCAAGCTAGCCCCCAACAGGGCTAGGGTGAGGCTAAGGTGAGGGTAGTCTAGCCAAAGAAATGGGAATCAGATGTTGACTTTATGTGTGTTTTGGTTCGTTTCTTTTTTCTAAGGAGGGGTGTTTTGCCTGCATATATGCCTGAGCACCACATGCATGCCCGGTGCTCGTGGAGGTCAGAGAGGATGTCGGTTCCCCTGGACAAGAGTTACAGAGGTTTTGAGTTGCCACATGGGCGCTGGAAATTGAACCCAGGTCCTCTGCAAGAACAGCTCACACCTTTAAGCACAGCTGAGGGCTGAGCCACTGTCTCCAGCCCTCAGGTCTTGTTTGTTTGTTTACACTATATTATTTACATTTTTTTACATTGCATGATTTTTTTTAATGCCCATAGTCCATCCAGATGATTTATTTGACAACTGAAGGAAGAAGGCAGGAGAGATCTGTAGAAGATTAAAATGTTTCCCACAGGACGATGGTCAGGGGGCCTGTCCTTTCCTGCCCAGGTTACAGGACTTCAGGGCAGGCATTGAAAAGTTTCTCCCACTCTAGAGCAGGCTTGTCCAGAAAGATCTGCAATCTTTTAACTCCACAATGATGCAGAAGTGCGCCCCACTCAGGAGAAGCCATTCTTGAATTTCCGGTCCTTGGTCTCTTGCAGGGTGGTTGATTGGATGGCCCCACCGTATTCCGCAGAATTGACCAGAGGTAACACAGCAGAGTTACCAGCTAGTCTCGAGACTACAAGATCTAAACCAGAATCCGGAAGGATAGGTGTGGTGAGGTATGGGTGATTATTGTCAACATACTATGTGGTTTTTCTGTTTGTTTGCTTTTGTGGAGTGGAGTACAACCCTATCATAAGTCAGGTGAGACCTATTTAAATTGCCTTAAAATACAATTATTTATTTAGATTACTAAATTCCCTGCACTCCCCACTCCCAGTCCTGGTAGCTCTGTGCACACATTACAGGAGACACTCAGCCCGCCCCCCTATAGGGAGAGTTCTCTGTATCAGCAGTCACTTGGGCTCAGATGCCCAGCTGAAGGGGTATCTGCTTGCTGGGTCTCTTCCTTTCTCAGCTTGGCTATCCATTCCCTTCAGCGGTTGAGCTGTCTGCACTCTACTCTCCCTGGGGTTTTTATGCTGGTGTATACCTCACGGGGGGGGGGGGGGGGTTGTGTTCTCAGTCGTCTGGGCTGTTTCAACCTCCTGGCCCCTCCGCCCATGACAAGCCTGTTTTATCATGGGAGAAACTCTTCAGTACCTGGGCAGGAAAGGACAGGCCCCCTGACTGTTGTCCTATGGAAAACAGATTTAATCTTCTACCGATCTCTCCTGCCTTCTTCCTCCAAGTGCCGGCCTCACAGGCTACAGAACCAGAACACGGGAGGTTTGCCTGGATCACATCCACCCACTTTTATGTCCAAACTAATCCACGACCTTCTTTTGTTTTGATTTGGTTTGGGTTTTGCCTTAAGGCATATACATGCATTTATTTACTCTTCTGTCTATGTGTGTGAGCCTATGCATGCGGAGGAGCGTGCCAAGTCCAGAAGAGAGTGTTCGGTCCCCTAAGATTGGAATCACAGGCAGTTGGAATTCCGGTCACAGGATTGGGATCATAGTGAGCTGCCGTGTGGGTGCTGGCAACAAAATTAAGTTTTCTGCAAGAGCAGGAGACACTCCTACCCTCCCGGCCCTCTCTCTCACCCCCTCAAGAAACTGGGTCTGATTGTGCGGCTCAAACTGGCCTCAAATTCTGGCCTCAGCTTCCTGAGGTGTCGGGACTATCAGCTGTGCCACCATTGCCAGTCACAATTACATAATTTCCACAGTGTCCACATACAACAGGGAGAGAAAAAAATAACGCCCTGGTGAACTGTGGCATTAATCAAACCAATTGTGGGCAAAAGTGAGGTTAGATCTGGGCTTTGACCCTGCGGTCTGTGTTCATGCTATTACGTCCACTCTACCCACTGCTGCAAAGTAACTGAACACGGGTCAACATTAACGCTTTAAAAGACAGAATTGTAGGCTTTAGGAAATCAAGATAAGATCTCAAGGACCCGGCAACAACTCATTGCCACTCCCTGTTCCAATCTGTATTCAATCCAGTGCTTTTCTCCCTCTTATCTGACAAAGGCTTTCAGAAATCCCCATTCGTGCTGGTACTGCTAATACTGAACCTTACGAACCATACAGACATACTCCCTTAGGCGACCTGCTGATGGCTCCAGGGGCCTGTAATCCCAGTACCAGAGAGGCTGAGGCAGGAGGTTGGCAAATCCAAGGACTGTTTAGGCTACAAATTGAGTTCAAGGCCACCAGACACGCGCGCGCGCGTGTGTGTGTGTGTGTGTGTGTGTGTGTATATATATATATAAACTACATTTCTCAGCTGAACATTCTCCGAAGCCTGGCCGGTCCTACTCCCTGAGCTTGTGGAGGACAAAGTCCTGTGGAGAGACCATTGTTTCCTTTGCTGATAGCATGAGATCAGCCATAGGACATGGCAGGTCTCCAAGACCAAGCAACAGGGGCAAGTGAGCACTAGGCAGTATCGGGAACCGGTAAGCCGTAGGAGGCATTTGTAATGCAACAACAGAAGTCCTGCCTTTTCTGGGAAATGCCTAGAGTATTGGACGCTTGAGTGCCCGATGGGTTTTGAGGCCCCAGTAAGTGTCTGTGGACAGGTGCCAGGAGCAAGCAATCAATGCAGCCACAAAGCGCTCAATCCATATCGACTCGCCCGATGACGGCAGCCTGGGAGGCCCTAGGGACAGCCAGCCTCAGTGCTGCCCAGGAGGCCATACGGACTCTACACCTGGCTCTTAAACACGGATACAGGTGCCCACACATCGTTTCAGGGACTCATCGCCACACACTAGCGGTGTAGGGGTTGCTGTGCTCCTGTATTACAGACAGAAAGTGAGACAGGGGGAAGGGAAGATCAGACATCTGCTAAGGACAGGGTGAACTCAAAACCGTTTTATCTGCTTCCAAAGCACGTCTTAAAATTTTATTTATTTAATACTGTTTGTTTCTTTAAGACAAGGTTTCTCTGTGTAGCCATGGCTGTCCTGGAACTCTATTCTGTAGACCAGACTGGCCTTGAACTAAGAGATCTGTCTACCTCTGCCTCCCAAGTGCTGGGATTAAAGTCAAGCGTCCACCACCGCCCTGTTCAAAGTATTTAACTGCCTCTCTGTACTGACATCAGAGCATTCGGGCACCACTTACACCAGGTGACCTTAGTTAGAAGGACCCTGCCAGGAGCCAGTCATTCAAGATTCAGCAGTATTAAGTATGCCAGGTTTTTGCTAGGCCCTGGGGCTTGACTTGATAAACGAGCCATGGAACATGCCCTACTGGAAGTTGGGAAAAAATGTGGGGGCATACCAGGACTTACTTATCACTTTCAGTTGGGTACATTGTGCCCCACACCAAGGTTCCTGGCCAATGGGACAACTGTATTCTAAAGCACAGCCTATAATCCACTGAGCCATGTGCTCGGAGAGTTGTATCCTACAGAAGTGAACTTAAATACTTCCCCAGAAGTGGTTTATATTGTATTTAGTAATGCCCACATCCTCTAATTGTGTATGACAGTCACACTCTGAAAGTAGCCCCTGAAAATAGCCTGCAGTGTCCAGGGAACATAAGTCTATACTAAGAAGATTCTGGATGTCAACCTCAAGTGCAAAATGAGTCTAGTTTATGGCTTTGGTTATACCCCCTTTTGGGGACTCCTAGTCAATTAATCATAGTTTAAAAGCTAAGCTCCCCAACAGAGCACCTGGAAAACTGAAACTAGTGAGCCCCAAAGGCAGCGCTCCATCTCAGCAGGGATCTTGGCCCTGAGCACAAGTCTTATGCCCACGACCTCTGAACCCCAGAAGACCTGAGAGGAATGCTCTGTAGAAGCGCACTGCATGGGACAAGGAAAAAGAAGCCAAGGCCACCGATTAGATGTCCCGCTCTCATTCACAGGAAGAGTCTGAGGGACCTCCTTGGTAGAGGAACAAGTTCTTTGTGCTCCCACAGCCCTCGTGGGAGAGGTCCTGTTTGTAAATCTCACCAAAGCCCTAACCGTTCCCTCGTGACAGATGAGGACACCGAGCGCCAGTGAAACCAAATAATTAAGACCTGGGTCACGTGGCTAAGAAGAGGCAGCCCTCAACAGTGTCAAAGGTAAGTCATTGCGACTCAAAGACACGTGATCAACTGGTAGCCTGGCTTAGGAGTCCTCTGCCTTAAGATAAAGGAAGTGAGTAAGGACAGGAAGGCAGGAATGGAGAAACTGGTGCAGAGAAGGAAGAAGACAAAGTGTGTGTGTGGGGGGGGGGGGGAGAGCGGAATCTCAGAGGTGACAGAGAAATACAGCTCTGCCCCAGAATAAACAGAGCTCAGCCGCTAAAGTCAGAGCAGGACAGGATCCTGTGCTGCCGCCTGCCAAGGAAACACAGGGCGTCTCTTGGCATCTTCAGGATTCCTCCGGCTGTTGCGGCAGCTCAGCCACAGCCGGATCTCCGGCCTCCCAACGTGCTGGCCTAATCACTTCCACCACGTTGCATCGAAGGCCTTTGTCTCCCTGGCAACCGCAACGCCATAAACAGCTGTGGCCAGCGGCCAGTTATTTAGCAAACGCCACTCAGCAGCCATCTTCGTTTTGTGACTTCAAGGAAACACTGCCCTGGTCACGTGAGCTTAAGAGGAATGGAAAATTCCAGGTCAGTGAGCAAAACACCCTCCAGGTATCCTTTCTTCATCAGCCCTGCCTTCGGAGGCTCCCGGGCCCTTCAGTCCCACCACCTGTTAATATTTCACTCTGGGAAGACTTTCGGGAACAAAGAACACAGCAGTGGCCTTGAGGGGCCAAAGGTAGGCAGTCCAGGGTGCAGCCCATAAACGGGAAAAGCGCAAATGTGCTTTGAAGGAGAATGCAGCAGCTTGGCCTCCTGGGAACAACGGGGATGCTATTCATAGACAAGCCTGTGATTTGCATCTGTCTGACATTTGAATTAGGCTCACCTAACTGCCTTCCCCGCAGATGTGAGTCACGCTCCTCCTTCACAAGCAAGGAGTGGCCTGTGGGGGGGCAAAGGAGAATGCTTATCTGGGCATGCTGACGGAAACGTAGGGGATCAGAAATGCCACCTGCAAGAAGGTCTTCTTCCTCATGGCAAGGAGAGCCTATGGTCCAGAGAACTCACCTGCGAGTCACTGCAGCTGGTCCCCCTTCAGGTGCCTCGCTGGGTTCTTCTTAGTGCTCCTCCCAGTCCAGGTTTTTGACAAGCGTGGGAGAGGATTCACAGCCCTCCCCGTAAGTGGCATGGGCTCTCCTTCCACCGCTCTACCCCAGTATTTCACGTTCCCTGCATACACATGTGTCTGCTGAACTCATATGGTGAACATCGAGGGGTGAGGAAAGCTGGTAGGATCACCCCCCAAATGCTGGTTATTTGGGATCAACCCTCCACCCACACTCCCAGCACCTGGAAAGTCAGAGGTTCTAGTGTGGTTTTGAGCTGGTGGCAGGTAAGAATTTGGGCCCACTATAGTCCAAAGTGGCCAGGGCAGTGGTTCTCAACCTTCCTAGTGCTATGACCCTTTAATACAGTTCCTCGTGTTATGGTAATCGTTGACTACACAATTACTTTTGTTGCTCCTTCATTCATAACTGTAATTTTGCTACTGTTACAAATCATGATGTGAATGTCTTCTATATAGGATATCTGATATATGATCCCCGAAAAAGGGTCGTTTGACAAGCCCCCACCCCGGAGTCATGACCCACATGTTGAGATCAGGTCAGGAATTTAGGCCTATCAAATTCCCATCTTTCCAGGATCCCTGGAAGGAGTAGTTCCAGTGCCTGACTGGGAACCTAGGTCCACTCCCGAGAATCCTGATGGTTCAGGTTCATCTTGGGCCTAGAAAAAGAACTCTAGCTCTGTACCCAAAAGGAAGCGACCTCAGGAGTATGTGAGGCCTGAACACCAGCATAGGCGAGGTTGGTCTCCCGTGGGGTCACTCCGCGCCCCCTGAACTGCCTGCCTCACCAACCGTGAGCCCAGAGAGCATGAGAACGGTCAGTGTACCATGATGCTGGGGCCATGGCCATGTACATCTCTACATGCCTCGGCTGTGCTTTGGTGTTTCTCATCGAGGAAACACCCTAGATAGACTGTAGTCTCGGATGGAAATACACCACACCTGTATCTCCATGTCCCCATATGCTGGTGCACAGCCAATGTGTGAGAAAGGAGGCCATGTCTCTCTGCCCTTGAACCTCTGCCTACGGCTGCTAGGTTGCTTCTCCAGGGCCAGAGCCCTGAAATCTCTGCATTTCTGAAAGACATTATGCTGCCATGGATACAGACTAAGGGTGTCACTGAGGCTATTGATTTGAATTCTCTAACTTGAGAAAACTTTCAAAATGTGTCAACCCAATGCTACCATAGAAAGAGACGTGACCACCTAATGTATCTGAAATGGACATGAAGGGACACGCTACGACACGTGCTGTGATATATGAACTGAAAAACTTTCACCCTCAGGAAATATGTGTCCCATTTAGAAGTGATATTTTTCATCAGGACAGATGATTCAGGAGTGGAAACCGTGATGCTGAAGTCCCCTTCCAAGCCTGGCAAATCACCAATCCATTCAATGCTTATGGGTCCCAGCATGTGGTAGGCACTCAGCTCTACATGTCCTGGATGGCCATATATAGAAAACCTACAGTCTTGAGATAGGCTCTAGTAAGTTGCCTGGACTGAAAATGAACTCACTCTGTAGCCCAGGCAGGCCTTGAACTCTCAATCCTCCTGCCTCAACCTCCTGACTGGTGGGCTCATAGGCCTGGGCCACCAGCTGCATCTTACCCACCGTCTGCACAGCACATCCTTGGCAGCATCCTTCCACTTACACAAGGCTCTGCAGAACAGCTGGGATAAGTTCCCAGACCGTATGTTGAAGCCTTGGCTGTCATCTTGGGACACTATTGGGGCTTGGTAGAACCTCTGGGAGGTAGAGCCTGGTGTTAGGAAATCAAATCACTGGGGTATTTCAGCAGAGGGTGTGACCTTGGTCTCTTCCTGTTTCTCTCTGTTGCCTGGTCACCATCAGCTTCTTTACAGCATGCTCTTGCCATACTCTACCTCCTGACAGGCCCAAAGCCATAGGGGCATGAATAGAACTTCCCATCCGCTGATTTCTCTCCAGCGTTCCGCTTCCTTACAGAACCACCTGAAGAGGCGGGCACTACTCTAGAAGCTCCCAAACTCTGTAGAACTGAAAAGTGAGCAGATAATCCCTCAGGAAGGGAAGACAGACATGGTTAGGAAAGGTTTTCTGGAGAAGACAGTGGAAGGATAGACAGACCCAGGAGGTCAATACAGTATCCCATGCCAGAGGGCTGTAACTGAAAGCTCCACTTGAGAGTGAAACCCCACCCCCCTGCTGTTACTGTAGCGGGTGGCTTGGAACTTCAAGGGCAGGGTGACACCTTTAGCCAGGGCAGCTTCCATCTCAGTCAGCTGCCCAGATCCATTTCCCTATCAGTTCCAGAGGCCAGAGATGAGAGAACAGGCTTTGTCCACGTGCAGGGCAGAAGGTGGAACCGGTAAGCTTGGCCCACGCTCAGCTCAGTGGGCAGCCTCTGGCCAGGAGCCAGGCCCGACCGCACCCCAACATCCAACCAGGAGAATTTAGACAGACCCTACCTAGCTCTTTTCCCCACGTGACTGAAATCCTTATCATCCTAAAAGTTGTAAAAACGCCAAAGTTTAACCTTATTGAAGTCACATTGTTCTAGTCTTGGCAACCCTAATGGGATTTTACCAGTTGGCCTCCACTGGAGTCCTTGACCAGTCCAGCGTCTGCCAGCGTCCATGACAGATGACCTCCAACGTCAGGGACTGCAGCCCACCCGCACTCTCCCGTGACCATCCACCACCCGGGTCACCGTGGCCTTTCATAAAGGCCTTCTTTCTGTCTTGTTACTCATGGAAACGGAGACAGTTCCAGGATCCTGGGCCCTGGGGAGGCCAAATGAGCGCTCACCAGCTGATGGTATTTTCTTCTGGATTAATGAAACACAGCGGAGCGTTCAGCTGCCGTTGCAGTGATTAACACGTCAGACTGGTGTCACAGGAGAAGGAAGCAGAAAAGTGAAGTTTAAAAAGAGGAGGAAGAGCAGAGAGCCAAAGAAGGAAGGGGGGGGGGAAGGAATAGGAGTAGGGAGGGCACCATTCCTCGGGCTGGCGCCACCAGGCTGAGCCCCAAGGGGAAAGTCGAGGTCTCTCTGCCCCATACTGATGGGAAAGAGGTCTTGTTATTGAAGAGAAGACTCTAGGACACTTCTTAGCTTATTCGGCCACATCCTGGGGTATGAGAGATGCAGAGCACTTGAAGGGTTTTGCTTATTTGTTTGTTTTTTTTGTTGTTGTTTTTTTTTCCCAGAAAAAAAAATACACATGCGGAAGTTTTGCTTCCAGGGTTAAGAGGTTCACTCAAAGTCCCTAGCTCTCCAGACACAAGGATGAAGCTGCTTTCCAGCTGGCCATGCTTTGGCCATGGCACCTCTGTCTGCAACCCCTCTGTAATACTTGTCAGTGACAAGTTTGGGGAGGGGACATTGATATCCTCTCCTAAACCCTGGGGGGCCCAAGTCTCTCCCTTCTCCCTATAGGCTACAGAGGGGGAGGTCCCCTCACCACTCCAGGCTCTTCACAGACCCATATGAAGCACCGTCCTGGCTGTCTGTGAAGGCACAATGGAGTCATTAAAACCTCAACATTGGGGGCTGGAGAGATGGCTCAGTGGTTAAGAGCATTGACTGCTCTTCCAGAGGTCCTGAGTTCAAATCCCAGCAACCATAAGTTGGCTCACAACCACTGGTAATAAGATCTGGTGCCAACCTCTGTCTGCAGGGACACATGCAGGCAGATCATTGTATACATATAAATAAATAAATCTTAAAAAAAAAAAAGACCTCAACATTGACAGTCTGAGAGACTGACAAGTCCAGGAAGAACGACACTAGTGATGTAAACTAATCATCCAAACAAAGATTTCTCTTCCCTGCTAAATATTGTGTTAAGCTGTGTTAGCTTTCACGTTCTGCAGCTAGGTCCATGTGAATGTCATTGTCTACTGAAATTGCCTGTCAGTCTCAACAGGGCCCTGGATTTCCTCTCCCTTCTGCTTTAAGCCTCTAATCATGGGCCAGGATGATCCAAATGACCTGAACCCCACGCCCTCACCCGTGGACATATGCTTCTCTAATTAGACAGAAAACTTCGAGTTCGACACTCCCTTAAATGATCGGTCATGGGAAATTGCACAGAGGTCAACGATCTCTAATTGATGTGATCAGCTGAGGGAAAAATTGGCCAATCCATGAGTTTTATTTCTGATGGTATTTTCTAAAATTTCACCTTGAAATGATTTTAAATGCATGAAAGATGGCAAAAGAGTTGCAAGGATCATAATAGCTAAAGGGTGAGAAATAATAATGTGACCACCAGTAGACGAATGGATGAAAAGGGCATGGCAGATTCCGACACTGGAATATTGCTCAGCCTTGGTGTGTCAACATGCTCTGCCATGTACCACAACACGAAGACACTAAGGTAAGCGAAAAAAGCCAGGAGATGGAACAGACAAGATGGAAGAGGTGGAAAGTGGAATGAACAACTGTCAGGAGTTGCTGGGCGGTGGTAGTACTCGCCTTTAACCTCAGCACTCAGGAGGGAGAGGCAGGCGGATCTCTGTGAGTTTGAGGTTAGCCTTGTCTACAAGAGCTAGTTCCAGGACAGGCTCCAAAGCTACAGAGAAACCCTGTCTCGAAACATAAAAAAAAAAAAAGGAGTTAGATGGAGAACTGGGACTTAACAATTAAGAACTTTAATTTGGGGGTGGGGATTACAAGGTTCTGGAGATGGTCGGTAGTGTTCATTTCAAAACAATCTGAAGGTGGTTTATTATTGCCACTCGTGTTTGTTAGTCAGCTCCCCATTGCTGTGACACAAGGCCCAAGAGAGTCGGCTTATAAGGAAGGAAGGTCTGTTTTGGTTCACGGTTGTGGTGAGCTGAGGTAGTCCCAAGTGAATGTTCTAGGCACAGCCATGCCAAGAACACCAAACCCTTAGATCAGTGAGAACTGGCAAGTCTTCCTCTGGTCCAAGAGTGAGTGAGCCATTGACCAGTGTGTGTAAACCAGCAACTGCAGCTTCTTCCTTCCAAATGACAGCAGCTTCAGCCTGCTCCCCTCCAGAGACCTCCCACCAGGCTAGCTGACCCCTCTTCCTGTACTGCACGGAAATGAAAACACTAAGGTCCTGGGTTGTTGTGGATAATAGGTGCATGCCGTCAGATCAAGCATAGCCCACCCGATCCCTGCTTTTCTGTACATGTGTCTATACATCTGTCCTTCCTTCAGTCTGTCTCTGCCCCAGTCAGGCTTCCAGGACCAAACCATGCTGGACACAGCGCATGGCATCAGAGCTTCTTCATTAGACTTCGCCCCATGGCTTTGGGTCTGTATGACGAGAGTGGATGAAGAGGCTGCTCAAGAGACTGGGGAGATGGCTCTGTGGTCAACAGCACTGGCTGTTCTGGAGGACCTGAATTTGAGCCTCAGCACCCACATAGTGGCTCACAACTCTCTCTGTAATTCCAGTTCCAGAGGATTCAGTATATTCTATGGCCTCTATGGGTACCAGGCATACACACAGGCAAAACACCCACACACATAAAAAAGTAAATTAAAAAAATTGTTCACCTCATGGTGAGCAGGAAACAGGGAACTAGGAAAGGGCAGGGTCCCAGCATCCCTTGTCATGACACACCTCAGTGACCTGACTTTCTTATATCAGGTGTCCCCCCCCCGCCACACACCACACACACACACACACAAAGGTTTTACCATGTCCCCATAGTGTCACAGGCTGGGGACCAAGCCTTCATCATATAGGCCTTTGCGGGATAGTCAAGATCCAATCTATAGGGCTAAGCATGTAGAACTAACTAAAAGGGTAAGTTTTATGTTAATTGTATTTACCACAGACATGCAAATGTACAGAAAGGTCCCTGTACACTCTTCACCCGACCCCTCAAATGATATTACCTTGCAAAACCACAGCGTCATTCTATAATCCGTAGCTCATTCAGACCTGGCCACTCTTACGCTTACACACTCCTGTGTGCATGAAAAGAAATTGCGCACCCCTCTCTGTGCCTGCACTATTCTGAGACTTAACCACCTGTTTCTCAGTGCATAACCACATTCAAGATCCACAACCATGTCACCATCACAGAGCCAGCTGCCTGTTGCCACACCCGGCCCCTCCCCCACAATTCCTAACTGCTAACAGGCTCCTCATTCTTCATCTCTAGAATTTTAAAAGAGAACAGAGCGAGATCAAAAGGTCTATGACTTTTAAGGGCTGACTTTCCTCGCTCAACAGAATTGCCTTGAGATTCATCCAGGTTGCCAAAAATAATAATAAATATATGCCAGTATTTCGTCATTTTTATTGTTAAATTGTATTCAATGAGGCGGATGCAAATTTTTAATTATATTAGTGTATCCAAAATTAGCTTTGGAACTCAATTTTCCGACCACACCGAGATCATTGGTAAAGAAATTTGATTCCACGTTGCCACTGCAGGAATCACTGACCCCGAAGTCACCTGCACATCCCACCCACACAACCTTTGTCTGGACCTCGGGTTATTTCCTTGAAGGATAGAGTACTCTGGGGGCAAGCAGTGCTGCCTACAGACCCTCCCGGGCAGGAAGTGACAAGGGAGCCTGTTTAGGCAACAGTTTCTTCTTTCCTGATGACCCTACCTTGGCTACTATGAGTACTGGGATCCTTTAAGAAAAACTGTGAGTGCCAGGCCTGTGACTCAGTGGCAGAATGGCAGCCTAGCATGCACAGGGCCCTGGGTTCAATCCCCGGCATTTGTGTTTAAAACAGCACACTGGTTCTCAGAAGAGAACTTGTATATCACTACCACGAATTACAGTCCGAATTTCATTGGGCTAGGACTCAGCCGTGCCCC
This sequence comes from Neodon shergylaensis, assembly GCA_025134845.1. Lineage (NCBI taxonomy): Eukaryota > Metazoa > Chordata > Mammalia > Rodentia > Cricetidae > Neodon > Neodon shergylaensis. The sequence continues at coordinate 309,069 of JABTXL010004201.1, forward strand.
TGACTGTGCCCTCAGTGTGCCCTGCACCCAGTGAACTCTGCTGCGTGGGGTGATGTTATTGAAACAGACAGGGCAAGTCAAGGGGGCAGGGCTTATAAAGATGACTAAATCCAACAAGCAAGAATTAACTTCCTATCAATGAAAAACCCGTTCTCTTACTCTGGGCCAACAGGTGGGAGCCCAGAGTGCTCTGGATGGGAATGGTACCCCCTTTCCTTCCTGCTGTCTCACTTCCCCCTTGCTTTACCCTGCCCCAAGACCCAGAGAACCCCATGTTCTGAGGAGTATGGAGTTTCCAGGGAGCAGGATAGGGGAACAGGCCAGGCTGGGTGGGGTTGGGAACAAAGGCGGAGAGAGGGAGTTCAGAGAACCTTCAGCCAATGAGAAACACAGAAGCAGAATCAAGGTCCCGCAGGCCATGGTGGTGCGCTCCTGTAATCCCAGCACTCAGGGGCTGAGACAATAAGATTGAAATGAAATAGCAAGATCCTATCTACAGAGAGAGAGAGAGAGAGAGAGAGAGAGAGAGAGAGAGAGAGAGAGAGAGAG
>JABTXL010004201.1:309627-333067 GCA_025134845.1 Neodon shergylaensis
GAGAGAGAGAGAGAGAGAGAGAGAGAGAGAGAGAGAGAGAGAGAGAGGAGAGAGAGGAGCTGGGAAACTGGGAAACTTAGGAAATTGAAGTAGGAGGATTATGGTAAGTTCCAGGTCAACCTACACTAAAGAGTGAAATACTGTCTGAAAAGAAAATTAATTTAACTAGCCCTGCCAGCCCCCTGCATGCGCATCAGAACAGGGACCAGGGAGACGGTTCATCAGTTAAGAACTTGTACTGCTCATCCAGAGGACTTGAGTTCCATTCCCAGCACTGGGTGGCTTACAACCACTTGTAACTCCAGCTCCAGGGGATCTGACACCCCGTTCTGGACTCTGTGGGTACCTGCACGCACGCGTGAACATACCCACACATAGACATACACATATACACACAATTTTAAAAAATCTTTAAAGAAAGAACAGCTGGCACGGTGGCTCACGCCTTTAATTCCAGCCCTCAGGAAGCAGAGGCAGGCAGATCTCTGTGAGTTCAAGGCCAGCCTGGTCTACAGAGCAAGTTCCAGGACAGCCAGGGAGAAGTAAAGAGCTAGGTTTATAAGTCTGTGGCACCATGCCTGGCTTCTATGTGGATGTTGGGGACCTAATTCGGGACCTCATGTTGTTTGGCGAGCACTTTACTTACTGAACCTCATCCCCAGGCCTTTGTACCTCTTATTTAAAAATCGCCAAGCCCTTTATCTCCAAGGTAGGCTCCAGCAAAGCCAAATGTTGGCCAGGAAACTGGAGTCAGCAGGATGCTACCTGCATAGTCAATTTTTATCCAGAATCTGCCTTTGCCTGCGTTAACTTGTCACCCGCAGGACAAAATGTGAACCCACTGAGCACTACGGAGTCGGATCTCAAGAGTGGCTAGAACGTTGAAGACAAAAGCTCTCGAAAAGTCTGTTTCTAAATATTTAGCAGCTCTTTCCTGGGGGGTGACAGGAGATCTGGTGCCCCACTTGGCATGTGGCAAGTCTGTCCCTGCCTTGGCTTGATGATGTAACCCCCTCCTCATCTTCCAAAGCTTCCACGGTACCATTTCACTGTGGATTCTCAAACCACCGCTATTCTCCAGCAAGCAGAGGGACCGAGCTGAGCAAACAGGCTAATGGGAGGGAGCCTGGAGCTCTTAGGAGCTGGCACAAGACCAAGATGGCCACCAGAGTGAGTGCCAGGAAAAGCTAAATGAGATAAGCTCGGAGACTAGATTAGGACAGTCTGTACGGACAGGAGCCCTGGCAGCGAGGCTGTCCTTCCTCCCAGCATAGAGCAGAGGCTCCTCTGTTCCCTTGCTTGTGTCTAGGCTTAAGAAAAGCTCTCTGCCTTCCTCCAACATCCTGGCACAGCTGTCCCAGAGCAAGTGGGACACGGAGAGGAAAAGGGGAGTGGTGGGCAGAGGGGAGAAGGGGTCATAGTGACAAAAGTAGACATGTCGCACGACACCAAGATGTGGTCCTGCTCCTCCATTGTTCGGTAGCTGAGAGGCCTCCAGCCTGCCTTGCCCTCTCTTAGCCTACCCTCCCCACCTCCCGTTACCTTGCCTTTGTGTCCGGCCTCACTCTCCCCTGGAACATAGAGTCCTCTGTGGCTAGACTCCAGGAGAGCTAAATGGCCAATGGACTTTGTACATGATCCAGGCTGTGTGTGAGGGAAGGAGAGGGAGGTCAAAGATGGGAAGGGAGGGAAGGAGGGGCACACTCTTGTGGGTTCCCTCTCATGCATTTGGGTGCTCACCTCTGGGGAACCAAAGCAAAGGGAACAAGTTTCAAAAATGGAATGACATCCAATCCTGTCTGTGGACTTGGGCCAGCCCTAACCTTGCTCTAGACCGCTCTCCTCCACAGCCATGTCTACAGCAGTAACCACAATGCCCTTTCAGACAGGCACTATACAGGGACTCACACACACACACACTTGCCCAGGATGACTGAGGGAGCAGGATAAGGGATTTTGCATATTCATTCCAGGATGGCCCAAGACAAACTGGAACAGCTGCTCCTCCTGGTAGAAAGTAGGCACCCCAGAGAATATGCACAGAGGTGTCTAGCATTTGGTGTGGCTGTGACAACAGGTGAGGATGAGAAGAACCTGGAGCCCGGAAACCCCTCCTGCATTCAGTTCTCTTCTTGATCACACTGGGCACCTGTCCCTTTGATGGAAGCCTAGCTGATACTGAGCACTCGGGATGGACAAAGTGGTGTGTGTGTGTCATGTGTGTGTGTCCTGTGTGTCCTGTGTGTTGTGCGTGTGTCGTGTGTGTGTGTGTGATGTGCGTGTCGTGTGTGTGTGTATGTCGTGTGTGTATCATGTGTGTGGTGTGTGTGTGTGGTGTGTGTCATGTGTGCGGGTGTATGTGTGTGTCATGTGTGTGTCTTGTGTGTGTCGTGTGTGTAGTGTGGGGGTGGGGGTGTGCCATGTGTGTATGTGTGTCGTGTGTGTGTGTGTCATGTGTGCGGGTGTATGTGTGTGTCGTGTGTGTGTCTTGTGTGTGTCGTGTGTGTATGTCGTGTGTGTCGTGTGGGAGTGGGGGTGTGCCATGTGTGTATGTGTGTGTAGTGTGTGTGTGGTGTGTGTCATGTGTGCGGGTGTATGTGTGTGTCGTGTGTGTGTGTGTATGTGTGTGTGTGTGTGTGTGCACGTGCTGTCCCCACTCTTTGCTGCAGTAGCTCTCATTCTGCCAGGCTGCTGGGACCTGTCTACTAGACTCCCGGAGGTGAAGGTCAACTAAGGACAGGCTGATTAGCTCGCCCTGCGGGGCCTTTCTCTTGGTGACACAGCCTCTGGCTCAGAACAAAGGCCCCTCATTAGGTGGAGATGCAGATCTTTGACCGCGAGAGTACTGCCACCTGCCGTCCGCATGAGAGAGTACTGCCACCTGCCGGCTGTGCTCCAGCCCCTCGCCCACAGAGATGAGGACCCCTGGAGAGGTACAGGGGAGAGTCCTAGAAGGCTGGCAGTCTAGGGCCAGAACGCAGGCTTGCTGAGGTCTCGGGGTCCTATCATTCAGACCCAGACAGGCACTCTTAGCTGCTGTAGAGTTTCTGGCCCCACGGATCCATTGGAACCCGCTGTACTGCAGTCAATTATTAAGTATTCAGGAATTTTACAGGTTGCATTGTCAGCTTGAAATGGGTCTCGGCGGCAGCATTTACATGATGGAAATGGGCAAATGCCCCAAGTCAGAGCTTTCTCCAACTCCCAAACCTCTCCAGCTCATTTGTCAGCGCTGCAAGAAGCCCTGTCAGCCTACAAAGGGGCCGAGGAGTGGGGGAGGCTCAGTATTGGAAGAGCTTGCCTGCACAAGGCCCTCAGTTGACCCCAGGGGTGTTCTTAGACAACCACCCAGTATGGGACTGCTATCACTGAGAGGAGGGGGGGCATCCGTCCTGATAACGGAGAGATTGCAAAGAAGGAACTATCAGGGTCCCTAAGAATAAACGCATGTATAGCTGAGGGCTTCTGGAATGAGAAGCAGGGGAACTAGAATGATGGTTCTCCTGAATTCTAACTGTGCCACTGGGCAAAGGGCCTCACCTCTTCAGCTCCCAGATCCCCTGCCTGGTGTGTGGTGGCAGCAAGGCACTGCATCAAAGGGTCAGGGCATCACCAGGTACTAAACAGGCACCTAGCACCTAATAGATGTTATCGATCATTGACGGGGGCCTCACTAGCTCTGTAACAGAGCTTACCAACTCCCTCGTAAAACCCATGTCATGGCTGGAGAGATGGCTCAGCGGTTAAGAGCATTGCCTGCTCTTCCGAAGGTCCTGAGTTCAATTCCCAGCAACCACATGGTAGCTCATAACCATCTGTAATGAAGCGTGGTTCCCTCTTCAGGCATACATGCAGACAGAATATTGTATATATAATAAATAAATAAATAAATATAAAAAAAAAACATGTCGTGCCTGGATTAGCAGCACATGCCTTTAATTCCAGTACTTGAGAAGCAGAGGCAGGTGGAACTCTGTGAGTTCAAGGCCAGCCTGGTCTACATAGAGAATTCTAGAATGGCCAGTGAGACCCTGTCTCAAAAATAATAAAATAAAATAAACCCAGTGTCAACTCTAAATGTTTCTATTAGCCTCACACTTCACTCTTTCTCCTGTAATCGTCATTTCCTCCTCTTTGCCAGTCAGGACCTGGCACAAGGCATCCTTTAGGAGAGAGATCATGTGGTATGTCGCATCATGAATTAAAAGAGCATTAAGAACTAAGCAGTGGCACTCGCAGAGGCAACCCAAAGGATTTTCTATCTAGAAGCCACTGGTCAGTTACGAGGTCCAGTCCACAAGCTGCAGTGCACACATCCAATTCCAACGTCAAGGACCATGTATTCTATGAAGGCTCATCCTTTAGAGAAGCACTTCCTCCAACTAGGCCCCACCTCCAATGGTCTACTCAGCTATGACTCATCAAGGAATTAACTAATTGATAAGGCTGTACCCTCAATATCTGATTGCCTCACATTTGCCTCAAGCTGTAAGCCTCCAACCCATGAACCTTGTATAAAGATATATTTTTTTAATAATTTACTTTTTTCATGTGCACCTGTGTTTTGCCTGCATGCATGTCTGTGTGAAGGTTCGGATTCCCCGAAACTGGTGTTATGTATGAGCTGCCATGTGGGTGCTGGGAATTGAACCCAGGTCCTCTGGAAGGGCAGTCAGTGATCTTAACCAGAGTTCTCTCTCTAGCCCCAGGATATTTTATTTTATGTATGTCATGAGAGCATGTGCCTGCGTATGTGTACCCGTGCACAATCAGTGTGTACGTGTGTGATTGTGTTATTTTGTGTGTGTGCCTATGCATGTGTGCACAAGCTCATGCGTGTGTGAATGTTATTGTATGTGTGTGTGTGTGTGCGTGCAAGTGCCCACTAAGGCCAGAAGATGGCACGGAATGCCCTAGAGCTGAAGTTACAGGTGTCTGTGAGCAGTCTAACATTGGTGCTGAGAAAGCGAACTTAGGCCATCTGCAAAAGCAGTACTTGCTTTTAACAACTAAGACATCTACACACATACACATACACATGCACACACACGCACATACACACATATACACCCATGAGCCTTTTTGAGTGACACTTTCCTATCCAGACTAACTGGTCTCTCCACTGGCCTGGATTTACCTTAGTGCCGTCCCCTGGATCTTCCCAGCTCCACACATGTTCCTTCAAGCATACCTTCATCTCCTAGGATCCGCATCGCATCATTGTATGGTTTACTTTGTGCTCCTTACCTGTCACTTACACCGCCCTTCTACTCCTGTGCCTTTGCCTTGGGCTTCTTCCTTTGGCATAAACTCCTAACTCTACCCATTTCCCAAGGCTCCCCAGCGAGGCTCCCTCCTCCCAGAAGCTGTAGTTTGTTTTTCTTGGGTCTGGATGGCAAGTGCTTCTTTGTTCCCTGCTAGAAGGCAAGCTTCCTCAGAGCAGGCTGCTGGCTTGCAGTGGCAACAGTGTTGCCAGTGCCAGCCTGCTCAGGGGTCGCAGGGAGCATTTGAAGAACTGAGTAGCAGAGTGGACCTGGGGTTCCATAGAAAAGAGCAATGGGATGTTTCACATTTCCAAAGCTGTTGCCTTGGATGGGAATGGCTCATGGCAGGACCTGCTGGGTATTTTAGAACTCAAAGGTTGGGGAAGCGGTTTGTGTTGCTGTGAGCACAAGCATTTGGGCTCCATTTGAATATACAAATGTAGGATCTGCTATCATGAAACCCCTTCTGGGCTTGTATTTAGGGGAGCAGGGAAGCTGGGAAGTATGGAGCTGATACTGAAAAGATTGCTGTCATATCTCTCTCTCTCTCTCTCTCTCTCTCTCTCTCTCTCCCTCTCTCTGTCTCTCTCTCATACACACACACACACACACACACACACACACACACATACACACACACTCTCTTCAGGGAAGACTCAGGAAGTCAAACATCCGGAGACAGTGTGCACAGTCAACTCTCCCACAGGCTGGAAGAGAATGAATTCTTCTCCCTGTTGATCAATCTGTGTATTTACTTGTAAATGCATAGAAATGAAACAGATTATGAAGTATACCAGTGTCATGGAACAACATTTAGTTTTTAATGGCTGTGAGCCAGTATGTGGTTGCTGGGAATTGAACTCAGGGCCTCTGGAAGAGTAGCCAGTGCTCTTAACCACTGATCCATCTCTCCAGCTTGTGTATTTACTTGTAAAGGGCACATGGATATTTATTCCCTTAGGTCTCTGTGTGTGTGTGTGTGTGTGTGTGTGTGTGTGTGTGTATTGTTCCACTTTTTGAGAAAGGATCGGGCTGGGCATATAACTCAGTTAAGGAAGTGTATAAGTACACTTACATAAGTGTGGAAGTGTGGCCCTGGGTTCAAGCACAGGCACCGTGGCATGTGTCCGTAATCCCAGCAAGTAGATGGAGTCAGGATTGGCAGCTTAATAGCATCTTCAGTTACATACTGAGTGATTGTAAGGCTAGCCTTCGGCTATACAAGATGCTGTCTTGAAACAAAGAAAGGAAAGAAGGAAGGGAGGGAGAGAGAGAGAGAGAGAGAAGGAAGGGAGGGAGGGAGGGAGGGAGGGTGGGAGAGAGGGAAGGGAGGAGAGGAGGGGGAAGAGAGCAACAGAAAGGGAAAGAGAGGGAGGGTTCACTGGGTAGCCCAGTTGTACCTCCCAAGTGCTGGGATCACAGCTATGCAATTATAGCTATCTTTCACCTTTATTATTTCTAAATATCTGTGTTTGCGTAGCCAGGAAAATTAGAGCCTGGGGTAGGGGAGGTATTTGAATCAAGCAATCTAGACAAACCACTTGTCAGATGTGGCATCCCAGTCTTAGAGAAGCAAAACTGTAGGAGGTCACAGCCCAAGGTCACACAGACAGGGAGGAAGGGAGGAAGGTGGACTCACACGGCCCAGTTACCGCTGGACCTTTTGCCGCTCAGGTACACTGCTTTTCAGGTTGCAGACAGCATCCATTCCAAGGTCACATCTCACCTTGAGAGCTAAGGCATGAAGGTCACACACAGATGTGCACCCCGCTGAGCCCTGCACCACATCTTTGGTAAAATGGCTGCTTTCACAAATTGAGCTTTCACCTTCCCTGGTAGCTCCCCCTTCCTCTGGGGAGAGAACTAACGAGCCATCCTGGTTTTCCTTTGGGACCCGGGACTCTAACAGCTCCAGTCTCTCTCCAACTTGCAATGACTAGGATCGGAAGGGAAGAGATAAGATCTAGGGGTTGGAAGGCCCCTGGTGTAGCAGTCACAAGCTGGTCATTAGTGTGCCCCACTATTAGAGTCCCTGCTTTCTTGAGTTGCAAAGTTGAGGCCTGGGGCAAAATGTCCAGGGAAGGAAACACGAAGCCAAGTTGTACTCTGTGTCCATTCCAGGCCGCTTTCACCTTCCAGAGCTGAAGGTTAGGACTGCAGCTCTGTTCTCTGGTGACTCACTCCAGGAAAATGACATGTGACTAGAACCTGGCTGTCAGGGGACCGCTTGCCAGGGGTGCCAGGACAGTAGTGGCATTGTTCAGGGAAGACTCAGGAAGTCAAACATCCGGAGACAGTGTGCACAGTCAACTCTCCCACAGGCTGGAAGAGAATGGGTTTTTCTCCCTGTTGATCAAGCTGTGCATTTACTTGGAAAGGGCACATGGATATTTATTCCCTCAGCTGTGACGTTTCCCAACGCACCATGACAGGTAGCAGGGACTATTATCCTTGAAGGCGTTTTACCTGATGTCACTTGAGAGTCTACCCTCCCAACAGCCTTTTGGATAAATGGTTATCACCAAGTCCTATTTTATAGCTAAGGAAATTTAACAGACATGAAAGCATTCATCCGGGCCATCTGGCCACTGAGTGGCACACTGAGCATGCCAACCAAGGTCCTTGTTGACAGGGAACTACCATCCCCAGGACAGGAAAGCTCTGCCCTTCCCTTCTGGTACCTGGTTTCCTCTGAGAAGACTGCTAGCTATTGCCATGGCTAAATGCCTGCATCTCTGAGCCTGTCTCCCCTGAGCATCTTCATCTTCGCTTTGACCCCTTTTGCTTTTCGTATCTACCCTGCAAGCCCTGTTTGAATCCTATTTTCCTCCCACATAGACTTCTTGATCAGCCATTCTCAAGGGAAATCACATGTTCCCTGGCCCCACCCCCTATGGCCCTCTCTGCTTACACTCCTGACTTAACCCTTAAATAGTATTTAATGAGTTCATATAAACTTTCATGGGCATATGCAACTGCTGGCCATACTCCAGAACCCTTGAAGGCATAGATAAAGCCTTTGGGGGCCCAAGAATTCTTAGCATAATGGAAAATATCAAAAAATTGTTGGTAGAGGCATACTGAGAGATTACTGGAGACACCACGGGATATCTGTTAGGACAAAGAAGACTCAGGGTGGCTATCTCCGAGACTGAGAGACTCACCTTTGACCACAGGAACATAAGCCTTCCCCCCAGTCCTTCCTGAGTAAGGATGTTGATATTGCCCTGACCTAGAATTGTCCGTTGCCCCCTGCCAGCCTTAGGGTGGGTGACGCAGAGGCCAACCATGTATTCCAGGCCTTGGGCAGTTTTATCTGTTTTCTCAGTGTTCTTGGCTCCCTGGCAGCACCTCTCTCAGCCTCACCCCAGGGCCTTAATGATGACAATGGTCTCAAGTCTCTTCTAAATTGACCTGCAACCTCGGTCCCTGCATCTTATCCTCTCTCCTTCTGCATCTGCCTGTTTTCTTTCCCTTGAAGCTGTTATCTCTTCCTCTCTGTGTGATCTGTTCATTCAGATGATGGATCTTAGGGAAGAACAAAGAGGTCAGAGTGCCGCCCCAGCATCCTGTTTGCCACTCGGAAGTACCACAGACACTGGTTCTGCCCAACACCACCCCTAGGCAGGTTTGCCACTTCCTGCCTTTAGTTCTCGGGTCACCTGGGGTTATAGAGAGGTCTCTGCAGCTACTACCTGGGGTATCACTGCTCACACCTGAATGCCAACCTGGGTCCTGTGGCTCTGAGTAGAAGCCTTATCACCCTGCTGTGAGGGCCCCAATTACTTCCTACTTTTATTCCGGTGGCCTAATATTGCCACAACAGTGGTCAGTCAATATTAATCAAAAGCAGAAATGATGGATGAGAAGTGACCTCATTCTGCTCTGTGAAAACATTTGCAGCAGGGGAGATGGTTGTTAGGAAAGTGCTTGTTGCACAAGCCACAAGTGTGAGGACTTCAGTTCGGATCCCCAGAACATGCAAAGCCAAGCTCTGGCAGCATGAGCCTGTAACCCCAGGGTTGGGAGGTTGGAGACAGGAGAGTCTCAGGGCTCTCTAACCAGCTGGTCTGGCCAGTTAAAGAGTTCCAGGTTCAGTGAGACACTCTGCCTCAAAAAACAATGTGTGGGCTGGGGCTGTAGCTCAATGATAGAATGACTGACCAGTAACTTGGATGAGGCCCTGGGTTCAATCCTGAGTACTGGCCAAAAATAACTTCAAAAAAAATGAGTGCTTTAGAGGAAAATAATTGACATCTGGCATTGATAGGAGCAGGCATGGTGGACTCACATACCCCACACAAACAATACATTTTTTTCAGCACATATTGCATACACTCACATACATACACACATATGATGTGGGATTTCCCTCTGTATACTGTGATTACCATTAATGAATAAAGAAACTGCTTTAGACAAGTAGATCAGAACTTAGCTACGTGGGAAAAACTAAGCTGAATGCCGGGAGAAAGAAGGGCGGAGTTGGAGAGAAGCCATGCAGCTGCCGGAGACAGACGCTGGGAACTTTACCCAGTAAGCCACAGCCACGTGGCGATGTACAGATTAATAGAAATGGGTTAAATTAATATAAGAGCTGGCCAATAAGAAGCTAGCGCTAATGGGCCAAGCAGTGATTTAATTAATACAGTTTCTGTGTGATTATTTTGGTTCTGGGAGGCCGGGATGAACAAGCGACCTCCCTCCAATGTATGTGAGTCATACTCACATACAACTTAGAAGTCAATTCACTGTGGCAGTATAAAGTCCCACCATTTAACAGGCCTCTGCATTAGACAGAACTTAAGGTGAAACAATTAAACCACTTCATCTACAAGATGAGGACCAGGACAGGCGGGTGACTAATGTGCCTGGGAGCCTCAGCTCTGCACTCCAGATCAACGGGGTGCCTCCTCTGGCTAGGGATGCATGCCAGCATGAAGGACCACCTCCGGTGCACCCCCTCTTCTGCCTTAAGAACCCGAAGCCCTAGGGCTGGAGAGTTGGCTCAGTGGTTAAGAGCACTAACTGCCCTCCATAGGATCCGGGTTCAATTCCCAGCACCCACATGGCAGCTCACAACTGTGTGTAAGTCCGGTTCCGCTCTCACAGGCAAAATACCAATGCACATAAAACAAAATTAAATAAAAGCTTTAAAAAAAAAAGACCCCAAAGCCCTTCCTCTGCCCTTTCTTGCTGACCCGTGGGAGCCATTCCGAGGCACCTTCACCCAGCCAGTGCTGTCCTTTTGAGCCTATTAGACGCTTGCTGCTGTCTAAGCAAACAGCTGAGACCGCATGGAAAATTTTACACTTGCTTATCCCATTCCATTCATCCTCTTTGGTGTTAGCAGAGGCTCCCTAGAAAACTCCGCCTCTGTCGCTTCTGTTATGACCCACCTGTCATCGGAATCGTGACTCTGAGACGGAACAATTGGTTGCTATGGAAATGCCTGCACCACCCCAGGCATGAGCCTGAGAAAAGCAGAGGCCTAGGCTTACAGGCAGGGCAGTGTGGAAGTGGGGCTGCGGGATCCTAAACACGGCTTAGGGTCTGAGGCAAGCCAGTCATTCGTGAGCTCCCAATCACTGAGTGTAGCTTTTCACACAGACAGACAGACAGACAGACAGACACACACACACACACACACACACACACACACACACACTGTATTTTGACCACATTCCTATTTTCCTCTCTATTCCCTTCCCACTCCCGCCAATCCCCTCCTTCCTATCACTTGTTTGTTGGCGGCATGAGATGGGGTATATTTACTTGACCAAGGACAATGTAACCATGGCTACACCACCAAGGAGTGGTCAGCCCTTCCCCAGCAACCATTGACTTGCCTATGGGAGGACCCTCATGAGCCCCTCCTCATTCATGGCAGAATGATAACAAACCCACTGAGTGTGTTTTTCTATACGCGACTTGTCCATCGTGGCATGCCTGCTTTCTCTAACCACTCCCTACCTAAGGCTCAGTGTGTGTATGTGTGCAAACACGACTCCATTATCCATGTCCTGAAGAAGTGTCTACTCAACACCGTGGTTATCCAAGTTTGGGTTCTGACATGCACCACTAACCAGTAAGACAGGCCCCTAGGGGTCTGGATGCCGCTGGGGAGGAAGTGTAGGAGAACCCACACCTGTCTAGTCATGCCAGCGCTGCCCAGGACGTCACTCAGACCAGCAACCCAGAGAACTGTGGAGATGGAGCCCAAGGACAGGACATGGGGAGAAGGTAGGGGCTTAGTGTGTGCGTGAGGCCTGGTTAAGAGAGCCACACATGACAGGTAGCCTTTTCACACCCTCAGTTCTCTTTCAGTGAGGGAGAGAGCTGGGGGGGGGGGGGTCTTTCTAGAACCTAATGCTGATGCAGCCTCACCAAGACATCAAAGCTCACACCTGGCTTAGCAACCATGGAACACGGGGGCAGGGCTACTTTGGCCCATGGTAGCCAGGAGGCCTCTGTCAGGACAGGTCAAAAGAAAATTTCCCTCACCCTTTTCCTCTGCTTTGTTAGCCAGAGCCCTGATAGGAAGGCTGTCCCCAGGCTCTCAGCCTGCTCAGGATGGGCAGGTGAAGCTGGAGAAGCCCACCCCTTCTCCCCCTTCCCCATGCATCTCCGAACTGAACTCTGGAGCTCTGGCTCGTGGAGTTGTGACTTTTAGGTTCTTATTAGCTTTCTATCCTGGGTGTACAGAGAAAGGAGGCACCCCCAGTACCCTTCCCCGGAGAACCAAAGCTCTTCGGGGCCTTCACAGCTTATGTTTGGTTAGCAATGACCCAAGAAGATACAGGCCCCCTCTTTAAAACTGTGAAGTCCAGCATTCAGCGCAGGCTGTGTCGCCAGTCACAGGACGGCCCCACAGTGTTCCCCAGCTTAGAGGCAGAGTCACAAGGCCAGTGCTGGAGCTGAAGGAAGGGCCTTTCCATGCCCAACAGGAACCCAAGACAGACAGGGACCAAATGTTTCCTTTCCCTGCACCTGGGCCAGCGCCATCACACCTTCCAAACCCAGGGGTTGGGTGGGTTTCTCCTGAGAGAGAGGTGGCGGGGACGGGAACATGGGAGAGCAATGCTTCAACACCAGTACCTCAGCGCCCACCTGAGGCCCTCTGGCAGGCCATAGCTGTTTCCCACTGAAAACCTCCATGTCAAATAAGAGAGGCGGCCTGGACCCCAGAATCCGAGGTCTGTTCCCGAGCCCCTACGGCAGTCAGGCTGAGGAAAACAGAACACTTTGTGAGGAGAAGCGGTGATGGTGGGGGGAGGGGCAGCAAGAGGAACGTTCTAGATCTGCCGCAGCAGCTTCTAAATCAGATCCAGCTGGAATCGGAGGTAACTGCATTATAGGCAAGATTGAAAGGTTAATATGAAGCCAGCTGATACCGAAAGAGAACAATTAGGAAGGTTAAGGGGCTTAATATTAGATTAATGGCTGCTGAGGGTAAAGTTCACAGCTTCCGGGAAAGAAGCCTGAGTCAGAAATCACTTTAGCTGATGGTTCTGGATCTGGGCTCCCTTCCTGGTAACCAAGGGGAAAATACCACCTCTTCACGTTCCTTCCCTGCTCGTATCTACGGCTTGGGAACGTCCGCTTTCCTTCAGATTTTGGACAGGGGATCCTACTCCACATTGGGTCCTCCTGGAAGGGTCCCCCTCGCCCCCCCGCCCCCATGTGATCTGTGATGCCTTGAATCTCAGTGGTGAATGCTCTGACATCAATAGCTCCACCCAACAGAGATCTGGGAGCTAATCCAAACCTAGGGTAGCAGGGAGGGCAGCTGAGGAGACCCGGGAAGATAAAGCAGTCCCGTAGGTGCCAAACCTAACTGCTCTTCATTATCCCTGGGAGACTGTTCACCTGCCGATTCCTAGGCTGCACCCTGGTCAACTGAGTCAGAATCTAGAGAGGAGCACCATAGGAGTTTGCATACCCTCAAGCTCTTTGGAATGACATCATGGCCAGCCTGGTTTGGGAACCAGTGGCTCAGAGCCACAGAGAAGAAATGTAAGAGAAAGAGGACCAGGGATGCCTCAGATATGGGGCTTTGGCCATTTCTGTGATTTCCTACTTCCCACCCCAGCAAGCGAGTTTCTCTGATCTCACTTCATGTTGTAACCCCCACCACACAGGGCTCCCCACGCAGTTTGTAGGAGCAGAGTTAATTTTCAAAAGCCGTCTCCTCGAACCCTGAAACCTGTCCAGTCTTCAGAGGCCTGGCTAACGGAGGCCAGGCCTGCTCCTCCGAATGAGCCAGCCCATTCAGGAAGCAGGCTTACACAGCATGGGAACACAGAGCTGAATGGGCCCATAGAGACACTCCAGCCTGTGCTGGATACACAAATACAGTTTTGAACTGCATTTCTAGGTACCTTAGGGTTCCACACGAACTCTCAAAGACCGTGGAGAGGAGAGGGCAAAGGCTCAACAGGAGGGCAGCTGGCTTCCTCGGCCTCCGTTAGGAAGCTGCTGCTGTGATCTCCTCTTAAACCACTTCCCAGGGATGCCACTGCCATCCCGACCCCAGGCCCTAGCTTCTTTCCATCCAGAGTGGTTATTTCAGAACCTGAGGCCAGTCACCGCGCTCTCCTGTTCAAGGCCTTACAGTTCACCCAGCGGCAGTCCAGGGTCGTCACTGTGGCCATTACATCCCCATGCCCTCTCCTCTCTCATCCACCTTGCCTTTAACCACGCAGGTCTCTTTCAGACTCATCCGTACCAAGCAGGCTCCCATCCATCTCCTGGGTATTTCTGCTTCCTTCTGTCTGAAGCACTTGCTTCAAGTGTTCTAGGCAAGTGTTCTCTTGCTAAGTCCCAGACTGGTCTTGAACTCACTCTGTAGCTCAAGACAGACGAACTTTGAACTTGTAATCTTGACTCAGCTTCTCACGTAACAAATTATAAACTTACAGCACCAAACATAGCTCTTTTGTTTTTCTTACACCCTTTTAGACACAAAACCCACTCCAGGCTCACACGCCTTTCCAAAGCAGTGGGGGTTGGTAAAACAAAGCCCCTAGGCCAAACACAATTCACTGCTCATTTTAATAAAGTGTTATTGAAACATAGCCATACTCATCTGTCAAATTCGTCGCTGACTGACCCTTTATAGAAAATGTTTGCCAAGCCCTACTTGAAGTAGTAACGTGGCTAACTCAATACACTCCATTTTAAAGGTGTTTCCCATTTGTGCTGGTTTTATGTCAACACAAGTTAGAGTCATCAGAGAGGACAGAGCTTCAGCTGAGAAAAACACCTCCATAAGATTGGGCCGTAGTCAAGCCTGTAGGCGTTTTCTTAATTAGTGATTGATAGGGGATGTTACCAGCCCATTGTTGGGTGGTAACCCGGGGCTGGTGGTCCTGGGCTCTATGGGAAAACAGACTGAGCAAGCCACGGGGAGCAAGCCAAGCAAGCAGCACCCCTCTATGGCCTCTGGATCAGCTCCCACCTCCGTGTTCCAGCCCTGCTTGAGTTCCTGTCCTGACTTCCTTCAATGGCAGACTGAGGCTTTGGAAGTGGAAGACAAATTCTTTCCTCCCTGTTTCTTTTGGTCAGGACGTTTCATCGTAGCAATAGTGACCCTGACTAAGCCACCATTCATCTCCATTTAATATTGGAAATCATTTTGAAATTAGCACCAACTGTTCCACAGATAAGGAAACCGAGGCCCAGGAAGGTGATGGCTGGCCTTGCCCAAGGTTACACAGCCAGCAAGTGGCAAACCCAGAGGTCAGCACTCTGAAGAGGGCTTTGTGGACAGTGGCAGCTGCTGCTGGAACCCGATTGTGCTCCTTTCTCAGCCCCAGCAGCAGGGCAGCAATAGGTCTCAGGGTTTAAAGTGAGAGAAACAGGCCCAGGAAGCAACAGCACATTGTGTAGACGCCCAGGCGTAATCTCAGCTAGCAGACAGTGTCACCAGGAGCTTTCAGTGCCTAGGAAAGAAGACTGGTCAAAAAGTCCACTAAAAGCCAAGTTTGGCTTCTGTAAATCTGTAACAGACTGTCACATGATTGTGCCCACGCAGCAGCAGTCTTCCCACCCAGGCGTGGACTGGCCTTTCTCAGCCTGCCAAGGGCTGCCATTTGCTTTAGAACCTGACCTGCTACCACATCGCTTGTGTGAGAGCGCCCTCTAGTGTAAGTTTGTGGTATTGCATCCCTTACCATCTGCTCTGCAAACAACCAGGACACTAATTTTCTAAACTGGGGAGGGGAGTAGGGGGTAGATTTTATAGGGCTATTGTCTACATAGCTAGTTCCAGGACAGGCTCCAAAGCCACAGAGAAACCCTGTCTCGAAAAACCAAAAAAAAAAAAAAAATAGGGCTATTGTGGCCTTTGAAGAACGGCCCTAGTACAAAAAGCTAAACAGCATTGCTGTCTTCAAAACCCCTCAGAAGAGGCTCTCGCATGCATTTCCTAATAACCATTGCACACAGCCATTTGCAGGATTTTCCTTCAGCCGGACATCATGGTCTTTTGTGAGCTTTGGAGTTCAGTTTGCGGACAGATTGGACCTTCCACAACAACGTGACATTTGGAAAGCTCTCTGCCTCAGCTCAGCTTTGTTCCGGAAAGTAGTCTATGGTTAACTTTTGTGGAGATTTAAAAATATTTTTATTGTATTTTATGAATTTATTTCGTGTTGGGTTGCGCATGTGTGCTAGCATACATGTGTGGCTGTCAGAGGACAGTCGGAAGTAATTAGCTCTCCATATGTGTCCCAGGGACCAGACTCAGGGTTGGTGGCAAGAGCCTTTAGCCTGCTGATCCACCTCACTGTCCTCATTTTGGGGGGCAGGGGCTGTTTTTGAGATGGGGTCTCACTGCGTAGCTTAGACTGGTCTTGACTTCACTGTCCTCCCGCCTCTGCCTCCTTTGTCCTGAGATTACTGGTGTGAATCACCGGTCAAGCTGCCATTTTGCTAGTATATTTTAATTACGGATCAACATCATACATTAGGACTACCAGCGTGTCTGGAAGAACCAGGTGATGCTTGTTCAAGTTCTTGGGCTGAAAAGTACTCAGAAGCCAGCAGCTGAGGCCGAGGAGCCACTGTCCTGTTTGACAGGCAAGAATTCTCTAGAGGCAAATGTCCCCAACTTCCTGTCACTGATTACTTCCCACTTATCATAGGGAATCGTTATTATAATAGCTGCTGCCATGGGGAGCAGATGCCGCGCTGAACCCCTGCGTATTCTCATTTTACGCGCTGAGTCAGGCATCACGATTCCCAATTTGCAGATGGGAATCAGAGTCCGCAGCCTAAACAGCTTGCCCACGGCTCAAAGCACGCGATCTGTGCGCCTATGCCGTGGCCAGAGAGGCTCGGACTTCACCCAGAACACAGCAGCCATCAGGCACATCTCCCTCAGTGCCTGGGGTTGATCCGAATTTCAGCTGCAGACTTAAGCATCTTCCCCATTGGAGAATGGGCTCCTCGGTGGTTTGGGCCATGGGTGATCAACCCAGGAAGAAGTTCCCGATCACCAGGGTTCCCTTCGTTTCTGTACAGAATGGATTTGAGAACGGCTAACTTTCACCTTTACCATGAAGGGAGGCAATGTCTTGTGGCAAATGCGCAAGGTCCCTTGGCTTTCTGCTGAACATTTGCCTTGAGATCCTTCTGATAGTCTAGTGCTCTGAGGTCCTCCAAGGTGGCCCAAGGGACACAGCTTTGATACGGGATTTAGGTCCAAACTTGGAGCTCTTCCCCTTTCAGATCCCCTCCTTACCCCTTCGCCTGTCCAAATGTCCACTGCTTTGCCCTGTGCCTTCAACAGCTGACCCTGATGAATGATTTGAGAGGTAAAGTGAACCACCCTTTACTGTTATCCCCCTGTCAGAGTAACAAGGTACTTAGAAGACCTTCTCTCTAACAAAGGCAAACAGCCTCCACCCTGTCTCCAGAATCTTTATCCCTTCCCACCCCAAATTCTTCCAGCATTTGCCTGTCTTCCAGATTGTATCACAAGCGTCTCCCCATCTACTGAAACTTTACAGCCCGGTCCTCAGTCAGGAAAGCTCGTTTCCCACGCCTCCCGCCCTCCTAGCCTGTGGCTGCTCTTCTGGTCTATGGGTCTATTTAACCACTGCCCACAGTAGTGTGTCCATTGACCTCACAGCCTGGCTGAGGTCCCCGGCAGCTATTCTGGCACACTGGGCTTCTCCCCATCTCAGGTCTGGCAAGCCTGATGACCACACTCCACCCTAGCAGTCCATGAAGTCCAAGATGCCATCACAGAGGGACTGGGTCGCGTCCACTGACTTTTGTACCTCTAGTGCAGAGCATAGATCAGATTTGCAGAAAGGAAGTGGGCAGGGAGGGAGAAGGGAGGAGACTTTGATGACATGGTCCCCCGCTTACGATGATTCAGCCCAAGACTTTCCATTCGCCATGGTGTGAGAACTGTTACTGGGTGCAAACTGGTCTTGGGAATTTTCCCCTTTCCTGGGCTATTGATGCACAGTAGGAGTCTCCCTTGTGCGGCTGAGCCACAGTCCTGCCCGCCCGCGATGGAAGGGAGACACCACGGTTGTCCGGCGAGTATCGTTACACTTTGGTGGTTGTTACGCTTCGTTTGTCCTGAGGTTAGACATACTCAGTAGATCAAGATGTACGCAGCCAAAGATGACTTTGAATGTTTTCCTCCTCCTTCTTCTTCCACGTCCTGGGTGCTGGGATCGAAGTGTACCACTGCCTGGCAACCTCTAAGTCTCCTCCAACACAAGCCTGAGAGTAGAGGCAGAGATATAAGAGATGGGCATCATGACCGGCTGTCATCTGAGGGAGAGGTGCAGGGGAGGGGGGGTGGCTGAATACCGTAAGAGTCTACTGGCGCGTTATCTCATTTGCGTGTATGAGATTTTCTTTCACTGTAAAAAGAAAGGTAATTGTAGATTTGAATCAGCTGCTGCTGTGCCATCCCATAGAGGGCACAGAGTTTGATGTCAGGCCTGGCTCAAAAAGTGAGGCTATAGGCAGATCGATCACTCTCTCTGAGTGGCTGTCAATCACATGGAAAGTCTAGACCAGAGGCCTCGCCTCCCCCAGGGTGGGCAAGAGAGTAGGTGAGTGAGTGACCGAACAGTGAGGAGCCCTGTGCCAAATGAAATTCTTATAAATGTTGTCTGTGCTCTTGAGGTGGTCTGGATGAAAATGACCCCATAGGCTCATTGGGAGTGGCACTATTGGGAGGTGTAGCCTTGTTGGGGTAGGTGTGGCCTTGCTGGAGGAAGTGTGTCACTTGGGGTGGGCTTTGAGGTTTCGGATGCTCGAGCCAGGTCCAGTCACTCTCCCTTCCTGCTGTATTAGGATCTGGATGTAGAACTCTCAGTTCCTTCTCCAAGCATCATGTCCACCAGCACGCCACCATGCTTCCTGCCATGATGACAATGGACTAAACCTCTGAACTGTAAGCCAGCCCCCAATTAAATGTTTTTCTTTATAAGAATTGCCATGGTCGTGGTGTCTCTTCACAGCAATAGAAACCCTAACAAGACATCTCTCCTTGGGGAGAGGCAACCAAAGCGGAGTCGGGAATGCAGCTGAATCACAGGTACATCAGGGGTGTGCTGGGTCTGTCGAGTACACCCTTGTGATGTGCCCCAGCTTCCTCAGCTCTTTGACATGTGACACTGAACCCTGAATACTGAAGCAATCACAAGGTGGTGGGCACTACAGCTCTATCATGCAGAAGAGACCAAGGCTCAGGGGAGGGCTGCCCATTATACATGGCATAATGGAGGTTTAAATCTTAGTCTGCTGATGCTGCCCCGTAGGCTTTTCACAGCATCATAGCCACAATTCTGGGACTGACCTAAAGAAAGGACAATGTTCTGGGCCACTTCCTGCTCGGGCTGCTCGGGGAAGCCCTGTTGTTTTTATGTAGTGTACTTGATACAGCCCCATATTACGGTTGTGTTGTTGTTTGGCTGTTTGGTTAGTCTTTGAAGAGAGACTTGCTATGTGACATGGGTTGGTATCAAACTCAAACTTACAGCAATCCCCCTGCCTCAGCTTTCGGAGTGCTGGAATTATAGGTACACATTACCCCACCTAACTCATATTCATGTTCCTGTGGGGGAAGAAGTGGAAGCCAGAATGGAGCAGCAGCACCGTCACCCAGGGCCACTCTCAGCTGGATCCTTAGCCAGCAAGGCTTTTAGCTTACCCTCAGAAACATTCATGCTGCCTGGGGCTCCCACTGCCCCTGGGAGGCAGGTGGAGTTGATGAGGTGGCATCAGGGGCCTCCTGACTGGATGGCAGTAGGCCGTGGTCTTCAGAGCTGCTCCAGCTTCTGCGCTCACTCACGGCACCCGCCGCTTCCCTTCACCTGTGGGCCACAGCCTGTGGCTGTTCCAGATCTCTCTGCGTTTTGTCCTCAGAGGTTCTTGTCACAGGAAAGCTGGTGGGGGACGGGAAAAAAGGTGTCAGCAAGAGCAGCAGCCTTGGTCACAAGACTCTTCGCTCCCTCTGGAGCCTGAGCCAATAATAGTGACAGTCCCTTAAATACACGTATCCTTAAACTCACTGTGACAGCTAACATCCCCATGATGACCGGCTGAGGGTGTGGTGTAACATCTGGGCCGGCTGCTGCTCACATCATCCGACGAGACCTCATTTGGTACAGTGACGCTTATAAACAATATGTCTGTTGCCCTTCCTGCGCCACCTCAGGCCCTGGGAAGCCTTATATGGCTGGAACCAGCCCTCTGGTCCCCAGAGAAGTCTCAGGAAAGTGACTACACCAAGAGTTAGCACTTTTGGCCCTTCCCATTTCCCTTTCAACCCCTGCTCAAACCCAGCCTGGAACCCAGCCTCAATCTTCTGGGGCCAGCTTAGTCCCCAGTGGGGACAGCCCTTCTGGGTGGTTCTCGGCTAGGAGCATGGGGTCAGGCACACTGAGGCTAAATGCTGTTTCTCTACTGGCTGAGTCTGACTTTTGCCCTGCGGTCTCTCATCTATGACTCTGCTTTCCCATCTGTACCAAGGACTGACACTGCCAAGGCCTCAGAAAGGGCGAGATGCAACCAGTGCACTTAGCATAGAGCTTAGCTCGCAGCAAATGTGCAGTGGAAGGCAGTGTGTGTGTGTGTGTGTGTTTGTGTGTGTGTGTGGGCGCGCGCGCGTGCCTGTCTGCTTACCTGCGCTTTTCTTTTGAACAACTGACTTTCCATTTTCATACTGTACTAGTTTGTGTCTCACGTGACTCATAAATTCTCACTTTGCTCATATCCTGGTATTTCATGTTTCTCTTACTTTCAATTTTCTAGCCTCTTCCACATTATATACAGGCCTTTTTAGCCTTCATTTCCTGTTTGTTTTTGAATGGTTTCTGCCAGCAACAGACTAATAGTTATTACATCGTAAATCTTCCCCGTCAGCACAGGACACAAAGTTATGATTCTGCGCATATTTAGATTTTCCTTCTTGCTTGAGATTGAAACACACCTGCCTTCTTCCCTGCCCGCCTCCTTCCTTCTCTTTCCTTCCTTCCTTTTTCCCTTCCTCCCTTCTTCCTTCCTTTTTTCCCCAGTGCTGGGGACTGAACCCAGGGCCTTGTGCATGCAAGGTTTGTGCTTTCCCACTTTGCTATTTTAAACATAAAATGCACAAAACTTTTGACACTGTATTTCCATAGAAGTAGAAGACACCAGAACACACGGCTATATGCATGATGTTTGTACTATATTCTTGTTTACGGCAGGAGACAAAGTCTGGACAGAAAGCTAAGGATCTTCAAAAGCAGAGTGTTTGGGACTGTTCTTCAGACATTTAAAAGAATAAATTGGCAGTATCATTGGAAGATTTGAGGATTTTCACGAATAACTGAGATCAGACCAAAGGCAGAAAAATTGGGTATAAATCTATCACATTTATGAAGTCATGATGCCATGTCTATGCAGGCGTGTGATTGATCCATGAGTGGGGAAAGAATATCAGGATCCAGACCACATTGCTATTATAAGCTCTGCTGGCTGGACAGGCTTTGTAGGAGAAAGGCTTGGAGGGAAGGAGGAGACAGAGGAACACAGCGAAACAGGAATAAAATACAGCTGGAATCATCAAGAATATAAAATGACAGGTATATGAAGGTTCACATGCTTTTCTGTTTCTCTGTGTAGCCCTGGCTGTCCTAGAACTCACTCTGTAGACCAGGCTGGCCTCAACGCAGAGACACACCAGCTTCTGTTTCTTGAGTGCTGAGATAATGTATGCACCTCCACGCCTGGCCTTAGGTTCATATCGCTTCACCAAGCTTTCAACACGGAGCTCCGATCTTCACTGAGGGCACACCTCTTCAGGGCGGCTGTGCAGCATCCTGCCTTTCAGATAAAGACCACGCCTCCGGTGCCTGTGTGTCATTTCTGGTTTAGTTTCTGTAGAACAAGTGAAAATGTGGAGCATTTTAGAGTGTGCTGGCTCCCTTCCTCTCTCCCATTGCCTACACCCCATTCAAAAATAATCTTTTAGCATCTTTAGTTCGTCTTTGTGAACCTGTCAGCTCATTTTTTTGCAGAAACAATGCCTCCCTTTCTTTGGCAATCATATCTCACCAGTTTACCTGACATGGGAGAAAACAGAACGGACACAAAAGAGGCTTGGGAGCCCAGCTCCTCTAGGTGCATGAACTAGCAACAGAACAATGTCTCAGTTGCCGGTCCTTGGTGGGTGATGTGGGCTGCCTTCTGGCCTGAGCACCTAGTGTACCCACAGGAGGCAGCAGTGAGTATTCCTCAGAGAGAGGGTGTGCAAGGTCATGTGACCTGGTAAGTCACTTCTAGAAGCAGAACTTCACCAGAAGCCCCATGTGCCAGGAGTTGGGTAACTCCAAGTCCTCTCATTCGGTCCCTCTGTCATTGCTTCCGCAGTTGAAATATGCAGAATTGCAAGAGAATGACCACTCCCTGTGGCTGGATCTTGACTATCCTCCAAAGGCCCAGGTGTGGAAGGCTTCCGGAAAGCCTATGGCACTATCAGGAATGACAGAGCCCTTAGGAGATAGTGCCTAGGGAGGGTCATTGGGGTTATATCCTTGAACTAGATATAAGGATCACAGGCCTATATTGCCAAGAATCATCTTGAATTTCTTCCCTTTACCTCACATGTGCTGGAATTGCCCATCTGTGGCTCCATGCCTGGTTCCTATGGTGTTACAAAGCAAATCCAAGGCTTGGCACGCTAAGAAAGCATGCCACTGAGATATTCCCAGGCCTCCCTCCCTCATCGGAAGTTGATTTCTCTTAGGTGTTTTGTCATAGCAATGGATGGTTGACAAACACAGTGAATGTGGCTGGGGAGGCATGGAAAACTACAGGCTTCTTGCAATCCACTGCATAGCACGGGACTGATGTGGCACATTTAGGGTAGGGGTCCTGGCTTGGTCGGAGCAGACAAAAGGCTTACCATCCTGCCTTGGGACGGGCAATATAGTATAGGCCCAGCTTCAGATCCCAGGTTAGTGCTGGGTGACTTTGGATACCCTGTCACGTGCCATCACATTTGACCCTTGTCTACAGGAAGGAATGACTCTGCCTGACCCACCAAGTAACTCTGAGACTCGAGAGAGACTCTTAAAGGGTTATGCCACAACAATGTTAGCATCTGGGTACATCTGTAGCAGTGAGAGACAGCTAGGGACTCCCCCCCTGCCACAAGGTACCAAGAGCCTGGGAAAGAGCCCACTCTTAGGGATAGAAGCAAGGCTCTGGGAATCACTTTCTCGGGAGCTTCCTGTTCCTCTTCCACATCGTAGTTCATCATTGAAGGAAGGCAGGTCAGGAACTCAAACAGGGCAGGAACCTGGGGGCAGGATCTGATGCAGAAGCTGTGAAGGGTGCTGCTTACTGGCTTGTCCTTCATGGCTTGCTCAGCCTGCTTTCTTATAGAACCCAGAGGCACCAGCCCGGGAATGGCACCATCCACAATGGGCTGGACCCTCCTCATCAATCACCAATTAAGAAAATGGAGCCAGGTGGCACACTCCTTTAATCCCAGCACTCAAGGTGCAGAGGCAGGTGGATCTCTGTGAGTTCGAGGCCAGCCTGGTCTACAAGAGCGAGTTCCAGGACACGCTCCAAGAGAAACCCTGTCTCGAAAACAAACAGAAAGGAAGGAAGGAAGGAAGGAAGGAAGGAAGGAAGGAAGGAAGGAAGGAAGG
>JABTXL010004201.1:338479-401526 GCA_025134845.1 Neodon shergylaensis
AGCAGTAGGCTGTGTGCCCCCTTCAGCCAGTCCCTGGAACAGTAGGCAGTCCCTTGCACTCCCCAGCCAGTCCCAGGACTAGTAGGCTGTGTTCCCAGACCTGCGAAATACTTGGGACTCAAAGCACTGGCATTCTGTAGAGGGGCCTGGCATGCGTGGCAACTCCAGACAACAAAGAAAACAAAAAAGCTTTTGTTTCTTTTCAACTGCCTAAAACGTCAAACTGATTTCTTCTCTGAGACATTTATTTTCTAGCCGTTGAAAAGTCAAGTTAGGTTTGAAATTAATTCTCTTAAGAAGCGTTTGCATCCTTTTAAAAACAGAAAAACACTGGTCACAATGACAAGTAACGGTGCTGTTGTGAACAGCAGCCGGCACCCCAAATAAATTGCACAAGTAAAGAAATAGAATCAGCCAGGCTGTGGTGGCGCACGCCTTTGATTCCAGCACCCGGGAGGCAGAGGCAGGTGGATCTCTGTGAGTTCGAGGCCAGCCTGGTCTACGGAGTGAGTTCCAGGACAGCCAGGGCTACACAGAGAAACCCTGTCTGGAACAAACAAACAAAAGCATTAGCCAGACTCATCGAAATAGACACTGTCAAAGCTGGACTTGTGGCTATCCCAGCATGGAGAGACTGAGGCAGGAGCATTAGTACAGAAATCATTCTGGGCTATGCAGATGGCCTTGGCCATGTCACAAAACAAAATAAACAGGCCACACACACTGGAGGCCAGAGAGGTGACTCAGCAGTTAAGGGCACACACTGCTTTTCTAAGGTAGAACCTAAGTTCAGTTCCCAGTATTATGTCAAGTGGCTTACAACTGCCTGGAACTCCAACTCCAGGGGATCTGATGCCCTCTTCTGGCCTATTCAGGTACCTGTATTCACATGTATGTATGTACACACACACATGTACACACACACACAAAGAGAGAGAGAGAGAGAGCAAGCAGCACATTCCTACTTGAGATCTGCCTCTTTGATAATATTTATGTGTATTCTCTGAATCAGTATTCACAGCGGCCATTCTCAGACATGAGCAGGGCCCTAAGTTGCCCCCGGAACCATTCTCAGCTGAGGTGGAGCCCACCAAAGTGCTGCCTTTGACTTTAGCTGTTCTTAACAAGTATTGAGGTTATAGTCAGTTTAGAACCATGCATTTTACATGGTTATGGTTTTTGTGTTGATTCCTTGGTGTTAAAGGGTTCCCACGTGTGGTGTTGAAGCACAGCTAGTTCCTAAGTGAGAGAAGGCTATCATACATTACTACAAAAGCATATGTGTTAGCCATGCTCTATCCGGCTTTACCTGGAGTGTGGTTTACTGTGAATCACTAATGATCCATTACTAATGAATCAACCGTGTGTCTGTTTTGGTTGCTTTTCTCATTTCTATGGCGAAACACTTCCAGGAAAAGGAGGGGTTTACTTTGTCTCACAGTTTAAGGATGCAGTCCATCATGGTGGGGAAGGCCTGGATGGCGGCAGGGGCGTGAAGCTGTTGGTCACTTAGCAACCACAGTCAGGAAGCAATGAGAGATACTCATTCTGGGACCCCAGCCCTCAGGCCGATGCCACCCATCTTCAGAGTAGATTTCTTCTGCTTTATGAAGTGTTTATGGATATGCTCCTTAGACATACCCCGAGTTTGTTTCCATGGTGATTCGAAATCTCATCAGGTTGGATAATCAAGATTCCCAATGTTTAAACAGAAGCACACACCAAACAGACCTATGTGGGGATTAGCTAATGGACATATTTTGATCAGAGGCACCTGGGAATCTGACCCTGTGCTCCTTAGGACCAAGAGATTCAGGGCTCACTGATTCAGTGTCCATTGTGACTTTATGGGACACAACTGAGACAGAAGAACAGACCCATCTTTGTTAAGGTTACTATTGCTGTGATGAAACACCACGACCAAAGACACTTGGGGAGGAAAGGGTTTATTTGTCTTACACTTCCACATCATAGTCCAACATTGAAGAACATCAGGACAGGAAGTCAAACAAGGCAGGAGACAGGAGCTGATGCAGAGGTCATGGAGGGGTACAGTTAACTGGCCTGGCTTGCTTGGCCTGCTTTCTTATAGAACCCAGGACTACCAGCCCAGGGACTGCACCACCTACCAGGGTCTGGGCCTTCCCCATCAATCACTAATCAAGAAAATGCCTTACAGCCAGATCTAATGGAAGAATTTTCTCAATTGAGGTTCCCTCCTTTCAGATAACTCTAGAGTGCGTGCCAAGTTGACGTAAGACCAGCCAGGATAGACTCTAACTTTCCTTTGAGGACTTAGAAAACCCCATTCTTCTCCAGACAGCTCAATATATCCATTCCCAGAGTCTGTAGTCAGAAGGCAAAACATTGTGTGTGAGAGAGCATGCACTCTCTCTTTTTAAAACTTTTTTAAAAGTATGTATATGAGTACTTTGCCTGCATGCATGTCTGTAAGTGTAAACAGTACCTATGCAGGCCAGAAGAGACTTTCAGATCCCCTGGAACTGCCATGTGGGTGCTGGAAACTGAATCTGGGTACTCTGGAAGAGCAGCAAATACTCTTAACTGCTAAGTTTTTCTTCCTTCCAGCCCACAGAAAAATTTACTTCTTGTCATCAGGGCACATACACGTTTACACAGGCATGCACAAAATAAATAGATCAAAAACATAAAAATAGTTTTCAGTGGAGGGTGCTAATGTATTTAAAACATGAATCACACATAGGCACATTCAGGTAATTGTGCCAGAATGCAGGATAATCCTATGTGTGTTTTCACCCAGTCTGATATTATCAGAGTTTTGTTGTTTGTTTTTTGTTTAGATGCTTTACCCTCCCCAAAAGCGCCCATAACAGCCTCTAGTTCAATAAACTGTATTTTAAAGCCTCAGTGGGTAAAGGCACCTGCGGCCAAGCCTTGTGGCTTGAGTTTGACCCCCAGGACCTACATCAGGAAAGGAAAGAGCCAACTCCTCCAAGTTGTCCTCTGACCTCTACACACGTGCTGTGGCTCATATGCACTTGCACACATACACATTAAATAAAACAGTTTATATTAAACCTTAGGGTATATCTCTCATTATTTTGATAATGTACAGAAGATGTGTATAATGCATACAATATATATGCATGTGTGTGCATTGTTTCATCAAAGTGGTCTTATGTATATGTTCCTTTACTTTTCTCCTGTCTTGTGTGTGTGTGTTTGTGTCTTCAAAAAAAGGGTCTCATTATGCAGCCCTGATTGTCCTGGCCTTGAACTCAAAGTAATCTGTCTGCCTCTGCCTCCTGAGTGCTGAGATTAAAGGTGTGAGCCACCACACCCTACTCTCATTAATAATCTTATGACCCCACCAAGTCCAATGATCTAGTTATAGAATATTCTAAGGTGTTCATAGATCATAACTTGATGTGGGATCCCCGTCTATATGCTGTGAATGTGGTTTGTTACCATTGGTTAATGAACAATCTGCTTTGGGCCTATGGCAAGGCAGAATAGAGCAAGGCAGGAATTCCAAGCAGAGATAGAGGAAAAAAAGAAGGTGGAGTCAGAGAGATGCTATGTAGCTGCTAAAGGAGATAGATGCCTGCCCTTTGGAACCTTACCAGTAAACCACAAGCCTCATAGTAAAATACAAAATAATAGGAATGGGTTAATTTAAGATGTAAGAGCTAGTTAATAAGAAGCCGGAGCTAACAGGCTGAACAGTGTTTTATTTAATACATTTTCTATGTGATTATTCTGGGTCTGGGTGTCTGGGAGACAAGCAGCCTCTGTCTACAGAAACTGGTTGGCATGCCGCAACTAGTGAGGACAGAAGAGGCATTGGCTCCCTTGGACCCAGAGTTACAGACAGTTGTGAATCACCCTGTGAGTTCTGGAAACCGAGTAGCACCGGCGCTGTCAACCACTGAGCCATCTCTCTAGCCTGTGAAGGGCCCTTCTGTCCCTGGATTTGTTCACTGCAGTAGCTCTGATATAACTTTATTCATGTGTGTGTGGACTTTGTATTTATAAAATGATGATGCAGGAGTGAGGTTGGGGTTGCTGAATCAAAGAGCAAATCAATTTTGTGTTTTAATAGAAGCTGTAGTACAAAAAAGATGTTGCAATTCCCATTTCCATTAGTGATGTCTGAGACAAATTTTCTCTGTGCCCTTTGTTTAGATTCTCACACTTCACTACTGGCCACCAGCAACCTTTCGTTGCTATTTGAAGATGTGCTGTTCTGACCTTCGGGCTAGAAGCATCTTTCCTGTTAATGGCTTATGTTTCTTTTTTCTGAGATCAATCTTTTCACATCCTTTACCATCTTTTTTTTTTCCTGTCAGATTGCTAGTCTTTTTCTCATTAAATTTGAAGAGCGCCTGGTAGACTATATAGAAAAAAATAGATGTATATTTCTTGTTATAAGTCTTACACTGTTTTTAAATCCAGCTTTGCCTGGTGGCTTCAGTAAATGGATGTCGTCTGTACAAAGCTTCTAAATCTTCACATAATCAAAATGTCTATGTGTTCTGGCTCGGTGCGGGAGACAGTGGAGGAGCAGGGGGAGAGAGCGAGAGGCCAGGCAGCAGCAGGCAGATTCCGTGTCTGCCTTGAGCAATGGTCTCCTGGTCAGTCCAGATGGGTGGGCTCAAGAGACATCTGGGAGGTAAAACTGACAGGACCAGAGGTGTGAGTAAGGAGGGCAGGGGTGTCGGGTTCCTTTTCCCAGGTAGATGGTGAAGTCATTTCCTATGGGGCGGAAGGAATACCGCTGCGGCTGGGCTGGACGCTGGTGCTCTAAGCTGGGGTCAGTGCAAGTGTGAGGGGCCCTGTAAGCACAGAGTAGCTGTCTAGTGACTACTTGGTAGCAGGTGTGAGCTCAGGAGGAAAGACTTTTAGGTGACTCAGGGAGAGCATGTGAGGCCCACAACCTAGGGAGAGCAGCTAAAGGGAGACAGGGAGGCCCACGGGTGCCTTCTAGAAGTTGGCTGGAAAGGAGCAAAGAAGACCAAAAGTGATCTGAGACGGAGATCAGGAGGGAATGATTCAGTAACCAACCGCCATAAGTGACACATTACACGGGGCTGGAGAGATGGGTAAGAGATTCGGAGTTCTAGTTCTGCAGTCGTGAGGACCAGAGTTCAGATCCCACAAAGGCCTGTAACCCCAGCTTCTGGGGGTGGAAGGACATTGGATGGTAGTATGGCTTGGTGATTTCCAGCCTAGTCAAGAGTGAGTTCCAAGTTTAGGAAGAAAGGAACAGGAGAAAAGTGGTAAAGGGGGTACCTAGCGCCCTCTTCTGGATACCTTCTGCCCTCACAGGCGTGCACACCTAATGTACACACAGAGATACTATGCATACGAGTAAATACATCTGAGGGAGTCAATGGAGATGTAGATGAGCAAAGGGCACTAGCAATAGGATCTGGGAAACAGAAAAAAGTGCAAGAAAATTCAGATGCAAGCAGGACTGAACACACACACATTATGTATTTATTTTTAATTTTAAAATATTTCACCCACATGGCGGCTCACAGCTGTCTGTACCTCTGGTCACAAGGCTCTCTCTTGGCCACACAGATACACATGCAAGCAAAACCCCTGTCCACATAAAATAAGAGGCAGGCAGATCTCTGTAAGCTAAGGACAGCCTGGTCTATGTAGTGAGTTTCAGGTCCAGTGGGATACATAGTAAGACCTTGTGTCAACAAAAACAGCCCCACTTTTATCCATCATCTTATTCATGACGTAAGTGCAATTCAGTTTCCAACTTTTTCATTTTGAAAAGTCGATCACCACCATATTCTAAAAAGATTTATTTATAAAAAGACTTATTTATTTATTTATTATGTACACAGTGTTCAGCCTCCATGTATGCCTGCAGGCCAGAAGAGGGCACCAGATCTCATTACAGATGGTTGTGAGCCACCATGTGGTTGCTGGGAATTGAACTCAGGAACTCCGGAAGAGCAGTCAGTGCTCTTAACCTCTGAGCCATCTCTCCAGCCCCTTCACCACGTTTTTTTGTTTTTTTGTTTTTTTTGTTTTTCGAGACAGGGTTTCTCTGTAGCTTTGATGCCTGTCCTGGAACTAGCTCTTGTAGACCAGGCTGGCCTCAAACTCACAGAGATCCGCCTGCCTCTGCCTCCCGAGTGCTGGGATTAAAGGCATGCGCCACCACCGCCCGGCTTCACCACCATATTTTTACTCTGCAGTTAATGAATTAGAATCCCGCAGTGCCGGCCACTGGCCACTAATCCCTCTGTGAGTTCCTCCCTGGGTCCTGAGGTTGCAGCTGACGCTGAGGACCGCTTCCAATAAGACTTGGGTGGTACTTGCTTAGGGGCAGGCTAACGTATCTTACAGAATTTGGAGGGCAGGATTTCTTTTGAGTTTGTTCTTAAAAATGAATGAGGCAAGTGTCGGGGTCTGGTGCCAACCTGGACCCTAAATTATTTCTCTGGACCAGCGTGGAGGAGCAGGAATAAAAGACACAACTCATAGGGCTTCATCAGGAGGGAGATTCTCAGTGGTCCCTCATGAAATCCTGAGTTCACATCCTGAAAAATTCCTCTTTTAGTCTCCAAACAGCCTTTATACCAAAACGTAAACTGTGGGAGAAATTGATTAGCATTCTGTTTCCTAGGTAACCAGGTGAATGGCTTTAGTCACATTCACACCTTTGACCACTCACCTTTCTATGCCCATTTTGTCACGTCTCCCTATCTTGCTGCTCTGTATGCCAGCTCTGTACATAGGCCTGAATTAGCATCTCTATCCCAGGCGTCCTCCAAATTACAAAGGAGGAGCAGAACAACATCCTGACCCTTTGTTAGAGTAGGAACAGCCTGCTGGGAAGGCTAAGTGACCACCTCAGGTGCGAACTATGGCTTGAGAGCCTGGCTGCCATACCATATAGAAATATGGGCCTACAGGCAAGCATAAAAATCTTATTCTCCTGCTCTTTGTGGCCTGTAGATTTAAGCGGCTTTGATGCTTAATTTTAACTGTTCATGGGACCCAGTCAAGAATCACCCGGGGAAGGGGGTCTCAGTGAGGAATCGTCTAGATGGTGTTGACCTGTGGGAGCGCCCATGTGGGGTTTTCTTAACAGCGTTTTCGAGGTAGAAAGACCCACCCTGAACGGAAACCACATCATCCAGGATGGACCGTGGAGTGAGCGAAAAGGAGTCAGCCCATGCACGCATGTGCTATCTCTCTGCTCTTGACCGCTGAGACGAAGTGGGCTGTGGTTTTGTGTTCTGGCTGCCTTTGCTTTCCTGCTGTGACAGAGGTGACCTGGAACCATGGGTGAAAATAAAGCCTTTCTCCCCTAAGGTGGTTTTTGCTGGGCTATTTTAACACAGTGCGAGAAATAAAACCAAGGCAACAGTTACTGTTCTTAAAAAATCATTCGACAAGAAGTCTCTCTAGAGTTTCAACACTCAGCTCTGTAGACCCTGATATTTCCTTCTGGATACTGACATCACAGATTAAAATCTTGTCCCAGAGCTGAGACAGCAAGGGCAGCCTTAGGCATTGATTCCCAGTGAGCGACTCCTGGCTGTGGCTTTGGGGGTCACACAGAGGCTCCTCTCTGCTCTGCAGGTAGCACCGTGCGCACACTCCCATGAGAAGCTCTCCTGGATGATCAGAACAGTGGCCACCTGGGAAGGAAAGCCTCCCTCCACGCATCTGTATGTCAGCAGAACAGCCACCAACACTCTTTAAAAAAAAGTCCAGGCCAGCTTGGATATCAAATACGTCCAGGGATTCTCAGGCGAGTTGTTCCCGGTTTAGGAGTGAGCATACTCCGTGGATGTGCAGACAGAAAAGAAGGTTACATCGTCTTTGTACCCTGGCAGGTGTGAGCAGCCTGCTTCTTCCACCAAGCTCTCCAGAAATCCGTTGCTTTGAGACGGAGGCGATGTCCCCTCAGAAGCAATGTTGAACCACGGAAGCTGCACAAACATTGACAGAGGGCTCACCACGGGCCAAGCACTTCTCCTCAGAGGTTTACTTATCAGCTAATTTAATCCTCAGAACTCGGAGAGTTGGTCTTATTCCTTTATTCATTCGGCAAATGTTTGCGGAGTCCCTGAGAGGTGCTGGGCACTATAGTAAGTGCTCAAGGCACACTGGAGAGCAGAGAAGACAAAGCCCCTGCCCTCTTGGAGTCTATGCTACACAGAGCACACAACAGCAGAGTCTCCAATGCTGGGTGATATTAGGGGCTGGTGAGAAAAACCAAGCAGAATGGTGGGACTGGAGAGTACAAATAACGGGGGGCTGCGGTGGAGCAGAACCGAGTAAACTAAGAGTGAATCTGAGATTTGGGGGGTAGAGGGTAGAACACCCAGAGGGGGAAAATTATCAGGCTACATGTAAAGACTGCCTTAGAGTTCTGTTGCTGTGAAGAGACCTTGACCATGGCAACTCTTATGAAGGAAAACATTTCATTGCCGCTGGCTCACAGGTTCAGAGGTTTAGGCCATTATTATTGCTATGGTGAGAAGCATGGTGGCGTGCAGGCAGACATGGTGCTGGAGGAGCAGCTGAGATTTCTCCCTCTGGATCTGCAGGCAGCAGGAAGAGAGAGGGCAGTGTCTCTGGGCCTGGCTTGAGTTTCTGAAGCCTTAAAGCCCACCCCCAGTGACACACTTCCTCCAACAAAGCCACACCTCCTAATCCTTGTCAAATAGCACCGTTCTATAATGACAAATCATTCAAATCTATGAGCCTACGGAGGCCAAATCAGGGGCACAGGTGATGTCCAGGCTCTGACAGTAGCTTTGAAGCTAAGTGTCACCTTGGGTGGGGTCATTCCGGTCTTACCTTGTCCTTTTATCCTCAGTCCTAGTCATGACTTCTTTCTGATGGCCAAAGACAGAGATCTGCCTGCAACAGCCATATTGTCACAGCTCCCCCACCTCCACTGGGACTGCAGTCATCTGTCCTCTCAGCTGGCGACAAACCCTTGTACCCCAAGATTACAACTTTCTGGAAACTCGCCCTACATATACCCTTGGCAGTCAATTTGTTTCTTCAATGGTTTGTGCAGAATTGAGCTGCCAAATCAACATCCTTTTGTGTTCTCTTTTTCGAAAAGGTTTCCAAAGACTCCTTTTTATAATTGTGCGTGTGTGCACGTGAGCTCACAGGACATGAGTGTATGCGCCTGAAGAGGCAGGAAGGCATCATATCCCTTGAAGCTGGAGTTACAGGTGGTTGTGAGCTGCCTGATGTGGCTGCTGGGAACTAAACTCCTGTCCTTTGCAAGAGCAGGGCATACACTCAACCCCACCACCACCCATTGTTCCTGCCCATTCCCCCTGCTTTCCTGTCTCCTATACAGCTGATTAAAGACATGCCCCACCATTGTCCCGCTCCTTTTATTTCTTATCCTTGGTACTTAAAATCCTTCTTCTTTGTGATGTTTCCCTTTAAATCTACAGATCCAATGCAGCGCCCACTGGCCACTCACCGCTAGGGCAAACAGGAATGTGGCGTGAGAGTATAGCCCACACCAGGCTCTGAAGGCTTAATAGGAAAGAGCAGAATGGACAATCTCTCATTAACATTTGCTTCTAACAATGTTGAAAGGAAATGCTGTGGGTTGAGGTTAAATAAAATGCACCATTAAAATTAATTTTAGTGGGGGCCCACAGGTGGGGGAGCCTGTTCTACCTTGACTAAAGGTCAGAGTCTGAGTTTATGTTTACTCTTTCAGAGTTGTTGACAACAGGTGTGGCTCCAAACAAAAGATCCTGACCTAGGGTGTGGTTAATTAGTATTTTGAGTAGAGATGTGGATGGGCTCCACCTTGCTATTCCTGCTCCTTCAAAGGTGATTGGCAGGAGGTTCTAGGGAGTGGCTGCCTGCAGGATACTTGGTCCATTCTTTATATCATGTTAATGAAGTCTGTTGCCCCCCCCCCCCAGGAGTGAAGTATATAAGCAGGTGGAAAATAATCCGCGGGTAGTTCAGTATTCCCTGAATTTCCTTCTCCGTGCTGTCCCGTGTTTCTGTCTTTTATTTCTCTCATCTGTTCCCTTTGCTTAATAATTCTAATCCTCGTGCTCTTACCCAGGAACGTGCGAACTCTGTCAAGACTGGACCCTGACAGATGACCCCCAACATGGAGGCTTATGACAAATTTTACCTGCTCCATATTCTCTATATTTGATGGCTCTCTTCCAGTCTTGTCCTTTCAAGATGCTCAATCCCAGCATGCCTGAAGGTCATGTCTGTTCCTGTGTTGGGTACGACAGAGCAGACAGCTACAGCATGCCTTGGGGGATCCGATTCTTATAGGGCTATTTAAAACTCCACGAGGCTTTTAAAGCCTGTTCTCCAAAGTCTGATTCACAGCATTTCAATACATTATTGATCATTTTATTAAAATTCCTATGATCCCTGCTACTTTCCAGACACTCGGTCCCTCGCTGGGAAACTCCACGGCAACTCGTTTATGATGCACGAGATCATTATCTTCTTATTCATCTGAATGTTTTATCAGTCTCTGACTTTATTTATGGAACTTCGTGCCTTCTTCTCATTCTTAGTTGTTGCATAGGTGAACTGCACACAAAGCAATGGGCCAGCAGCGCAGTGGAGACTCCGGCACACACTGGAGAACCCACAGCCGCACTAGAGAACACTATGTATTTTTGTTTGTTTGTTTCCATAATGCTGGGGATTGAGTCCAGAGCCTTAAGCATGGCAGGCAAGTGCTCTTCACTGAACTACACCCCTAGCCCTTTTATGAAAGTAAAGCGAAAATCAGGAGGATCAAGATAAGTTCATTTCCTGAGAAGACGCCTATGTGGACCCCTCTGATGGACATGGATGGAGAATATAATTTAATATACGATGGTCCCACTTCGAGGCAGGGAGCAGGCATGCTGTCATTTCAGTGCCCCGAGGCAAGTCTTACTCGCCCTGGTCTCCGTTTGATCTGTGGAGCCACGGACTAAGGAATCACCAGCCCAGGCACAAGCAAGAGGTGAGAACGGCAAGAGGCCAAAGCAGCCAGGGGCAGGGAATGAAAGAAGGATGAGGTCAAAGATGACCTGGGTCTATCTACAAGGGGATACAAAGCATGTTCCTCCCAAGCAGCAGATGTTGGGGGACCTCACACAAGAGCTCCACAGCTCTTTCCTGAGGGTTTCCTGGTCACAATGTGGGGCCAGCCATGATAAGCTATGTATGGACAGGTCACCCAAAGGAAGTTCTTTATTTCCAACCATTATCACCTGCCAGAGTAGAACTTGGCCCTCGATAAATTTAATACGAGTCTCAGCAGTTTACCCTGAAGCAATACCTGGTAGCAGGAACTGAGATTACCTGGACCACCGCCCAGGAGGAGACTTTTCAAAGGAAATGCCTAACATTCCAACCGTGGTAGATAGGATCACCTGCCAGCACTTCACCAGGACACCCCTAGACAAAGGTCAGCCAATCAGGGGTCCTGAGCCTCAGAGATCCCTCACCCCCACTTTTACTATAAAACCCCAATTCTAATTGAGCTCAGGGCTCTCCAGTTATTCCAATATGTTGGACATGTGGAGAGACCGAGTTTGTAAACTTGATTAAAAAATAAAGGCTCTTTGCTTTTACATACGGGACTCGGTTTCCTTGTGCGGGGACTTCGCGGATTTGGGATAACAACATGTCATATGTAAATGGCTGTGTCAGGGTTTCACTCCCAGGCCTGAGACGGAATGTTTCTGTCTAGAGAATGTGAAGGGGTCCCTCAAGTACAAGTCTCTGATTACCCCACAGAAAAGGCTATGGACAGTCTTCTGTAGCCGAGCAGAAACTACCCTAGACGAAGCCAGAGAGAGAGAGTGCAAAATAGTTTATCTAGTTCTAACTCAGTCATGGACTTTTTGTTTTTATAGTAGATAGGTTCATAAAATATATTTGATATTGAAAGTGAAAGATGGAGCTGAGTGTGGTAGCACATGCCTTTAATCCCAGCACTCTGGAGGCAGAGACAGGTGGATCTCAGTGAGTTCAAGGCCAGCCTGGTACAGACCGAGCTCCAGGTCTCAAAAACAAACAAACAAACAAACAAACAAGTGGAAGCTGTAGTGGGGAAGCCACAGCTTCCGTTCTGAATGCTAACTCTAACTGTGCACAGATTCATTAAGTTGTATAGTCTTTGAGTCTGTTTAATTTAGTCGTGTGATGCTTTTATTTATCCCCACGGTTTCTTTTCTAATAAGAAAAAAAAGGAAGAAAATGGGTCTGGGAATTTGTGTGATTGCCTTCCTCATCCTCAGTGTGTGTGTGTCTAGTAAATCCAAGTAATATTGATTTCTCTGAATCAGGAACAGGAAGTCTGCATAAACCAGCCCTGCCTGGCACAGTTTCTGCCTTTGAGGATCACGTGTAACCAAGTGAACCAACCAATTGACAAGGGTTGCTTACATCACCACGGTGACAGCCCAAGAGAGCTGCATCCCTTGAGGGTTTGCTCAGTTTCAGGGGAAAGAGCCCGGCACCCTGCCCTCCAGCTCCCTCGCAATTGCTCACTGTTTTTCTAACCCTGGGCAGAGGAGGGGGAATCCTGTAACTTTCCTAACATCTCTTCTTCCTTCCTCTTCTCAGGAAGGAATGTTTCAGCTCAGTGGACGTAGCTACCTAACATCCCAGCCCTTGCTCTGGCTCACACATTCTCCCCGCCCCTCTTCCACAGTGTTCCTTAAGGCTTGGAGTGAGTAATACAGACGTCTGATTATCTTCTTCCTTTTAGCTATGAGTCTCTGTGGTAGGCACCACCTACTGCACAGAAGCGGTTTCCCTGCCTGAGCCAAGGAAGGCAGCAGCATCAGTGATCTATGGGTATAAACAAACTAGCAGAAGGCAAATGGAAGGCACGTCACATCCATTTAACAAAACAGCAGTAATGGCCTCCCTGATGGGGCCCATGACCTCCCTAGCCACAGCTTTTGCCTTGTTTTTATCTTACCAGATGTGAATTCCCTCCTGTGAAGTGGGCCTTACATCCAACCAGAAAGCCACTGTCTGCATTCCTGACGATCATGTCAGATTGCACCATGCGGCCACATCTTTCCTGGCGTGCGTTTTGGTAGTGCCGCAGCCAGAGTCCATAAGCAAGCAGGATGGCTGATGACCACCCTCCCCTCCCCCAGCAGCATGCCGGACACTGTCCCTTCCCACAGAGGCCATCATCCATCAGGGAGGGAGCCACCAGCTGAGTCCCGGCTTGACTTACCGCAACCAAAGCACATGATGTCTTCAAGTCATTCTAGCATAAAAGCAATAACTGTAGCAATAACTTTCACGGTTTATGGAGCTTCAGGGGGCCTCCATGGCTGAAACTTGCAGGGAGGTTAACTCGCCCTTGACATTGGGATTTCTGCCTAAATGTATGGGTTTTGAGATTGCCTCTTCCCACCCATGTAGGATGCCTTGGTCCAAACTCTTCAGCTTCTGTTTCTGCTGTTCTTTCAGATGCTTTCCAAATCCGCCACTCACTCAAATGTTAGTGCTATATAATGAAACTCTTGAATGGAGCATGGGCACCGGTCTGCCAAGCAGGCTCCTGTTGATCTGGCATGGCTAAAGAAATACTAGAAAGGAAGTGTTAGCAAGGTCCAGGACAGCACGCCAAGGTCCCATCACTCCTGCCAATCGTTTCAGCACAAGAACGAGGGGTAAAAGGCACTACTGCCATCTAGTCATCCGAATCCAGTCTTTCTCCATGATGCATCCTGCTTCCTATCTATGCCCAGTACCATTGCTCTTGCAGGGCTACTCGGCCATAGCTCTTGCAGGGCTACTTGGTCATTGCTCTTGCAGGGCTACTCTGACATTGCTCCTGCAGGGCTACTAGGCTTCTCTTCAGCAATACCCGTCTTGGTAGGACTGGCTTATGTTGCTTAGCCTAGCCTGTTGTGCCTGCTACTGGTGCTAGTCCTGGACCTGACAGACTCCTGGCCAATATTGCGGCTCTTGCCTTTCCTCTGGCCACACCTGGCTGGCGAAAGAGCCCTGATCTAGCTGAACAATCTCTGCTCTCACCCCCCTGTATACTTAGCTTTTGGGGAAGAAGCATCTACCTCACACTATCAGAGGCCACCTGTCTACTCCCCAGGCACGCTGCAGAGGACTCCACAAGAGTAGACCCTCTCTTCCAGCAATCCCTTTCTGATTTTATAATCTCGGGGAAGGGCCTTACACACCTTGCAACTTCCTGCATTTCATAAGCCTTGTAAGTTGTGATAGTCCGTTGAGTCTTACAGCTGCCCCCCATCCAGGAACGCAAAGGAAAAAGCTACACACACATAGGTTCAAGCTACTATGCCATTTTGTGCTGTGTGAACTTGGATGAGGTGCTGAACCTGCCTGAGCTTGTTCTCTTTACCCGATACCCTGGTGCAATGGCAAGGACTTACGGCCTCAGCTACTCGGGAGGCTGAGACAGAACAACTGCTTAAGATCAGAAGTCCAGGGCTGGAGAGATGGCTCAGCGGTTAAGAGCATTGTCTACTCTTCCAAAGGTCCTGAGTTCAATTCCCAGCAACAACATGGTGGCTCACAACCATCTGTAATGAGATCTGGTGCCCTCTTCTGGCCTTCAGGCATACACACAGACAGAATATTTTATACACTTAAAAAAAAACAGAAGTTCAAGGCCAGTCTGGACAACGTGGTCTGACTTTGGGGGAAAGCATTGGGGAGGGAAGGAAGGAAAAGATAGGAAAAGGGGGACTGGAGAGATGGCTCAGTGCTTAGGAGCATTGCTGTTCTTCCAGAGGACCCAGGTTCGGATCCCAGCACCCACATGGCAGCTCACCACCTTCTCTAACTCTAGTTACAGGGGATCTGATATCCTCTTCTGACCTCCACGGACACCAGGCATTGCTTATATTCACTTGAGTAATAGATAATACACATTTAGTAGACATTTCAAAGAAAAGGATTTAGCACATTTTAAAAGTAAAAGGGCAAAACACCTGTACCCACAAAATAAATTTAAGAAAGAAAATGATGTCTACACAAAGAGTACAATAATATTACGTTGCTGCAAAGCACTACTTACCCCGCTACAACAGTTTGGGTTTGACTTTACTATTTCTCAGGAAAAACACAAGACTCTCCGAGCGTGACTGCAGCAAATCGTGCGGACATATGTCGCGCGAAAACGTGAACTACCACAGATGGAGAGACAACAGCTGACAAGCTGGATCCTCCGAGGCTCCCATTGAACACTGCAGTGGGGATGCAAGAAACTAAAGTGAGCCAATGAAGGGAGCGTCTGAAAGAGGAATCGGTGCCTGAGTACAAGGAGCTCACTTTTGAGATGGGGAGACAAGGGCAAACTCAGCCACAGCCCTGCACAGCAGAAGATGCAGGTCTGCACAAACGGATGGATAATAAATAATAAAGCTGCTAACACATTTTGTCAAGGGCAGGTTAACTGTTTTTGTTTCGGATTTTTTTTTGCTTATATTTATAAGACTTTTCAAAGAATTAGCTTTAGCATATTTTAAAGGTAAAAATATAAAACACCTGGGCAACAGATTTGTATGTTGTATAAGGTAACATCTGGACCCCTACTGTCTTTTATTTTTTTAAATTTTTTTTTAAAAAGGTGTCTAGCCTGCATATGAGGATGTCAGATATTCTGAACCTGGAGGTACAGACAGTTGTGAGTTGCCATGTGGGTGCTGGGAATTGAGCCTGGGTCCTCTGGAAGAGCAGCCAGTGTTCTTAAACACTGAGCCACCTCTTTGATTTGTAAAAAATTAAAATATTCACATCATCACCCCTTTTATTTTCCTCTCTCTGGCCCTTCCCATGCCTCTTTCTTCAGTTTCTTTCAAATCTGTGGCCCCTTTTTATTATTTATGTATATTATATATTCACACATATGCGTGTGTATATATATATATATGTATATATATATATATATATACACACACACATAAATATATAAATCCAACCTCTGACTACCTATTTACTGTTTCTTGTATGTGCCTGATTTCAGGGCTGACCACATGGTATTGCATAGTCAACCAGGGGACTTGTCTGTAGGGAAGACTGATTGTCCCCCTCAGCAGTTAGTCGCCAGCAGTTCTTCGTCTGAGGTGGGGTCCCTCAAGACTTCTCCGCTCTACATTAGGTTAGCGTGTTTACTGGTGTTGGTATTTCTGTTCTTTTCC
Organism: Neodon shergylaensis; assembly: GCA_025134845.1. Taxonomy (NCBI): domain Eukaryota; kingdom Metazoa; phylum Chordata; class Mammalia; order Rodentia; family Cricetidae; genus Neodon; species Neodon shergylaensis. The sequence continues at coordinate 354,664 of JABTXL010004201.1, forward strand.
TTCCCTCCCTCCTTCTCCCTCTCTTTTCACGTGTTAGTTTGGTCTAACTACAGTTTTAGGACTCCTCTGTTTCTCAGGTTTCTGGGGATGTGCACATTCCAATCCTTCAGCCAATAGCCTTTAAGATACCAGCCCACTTGGGCATGGTCTCTTATACTGTAAAAGCAGCTGTAAAGTCTGTGCCAGCTCTCTTACTTGCTTCTAGCTCCCGCTTCCAGCTGCTAGACTCTGTTATTGTTTGCGCAGAGGACTGTTATCTAGGAGAGTGATCTTTAAGTTTTCCCCTTAAATAACCCCACAGTTCAGAATTCATAATTCTGAACTGGTGTGGGATTGTTTTGTGACTTACGTCATCATCAGGATGCAGGTAAGTCTCCCAGAGGGCTCACCTCTAATGGGGCTACAACACTCAGTTGCAAAAACACATTACAGCTCTGTAAAGCAGATCCTACACACAGGTCTGCTGGCTGAAGTGACCTCTGAAGGGATTCTTGGATTCAAAGGGACACCATTTCAGGAGCTTTTAGGGTACAAGCCTGGGTTCTAGAAGTTTCAAAAAAGAAAAAAAAAAAGAAAAAAAAAAACAGGAGTTCAGAATTCATCCCAATATGCTTTTGAAGGCAGCAGAAAGGAGGATGGAAAGGAAGAGGGAAGTTTGATGGAAAGCAGAGGGAGGGAGAATGATTCAATGTGGTCATACTCGGAAGAGGAACAAACACAGGGGTCCAGTGAACCCCCCCCCCAGCCCCTCTTGGGAAGTCATGACGTAAGGTTTAGTTTTAAACAGCAGACGAAGCATATGCACATCGCCCATCACTTCTCCTGCTGCCCTGTGCGACCACCTCCCACAGCTATGCCAACCCGATGAAGGCAATGAGGAGTGGAGGGTCAGGCTGGGGCTGCCACTCCCAGAAGGCTGTGCCCTACGAGGTTGGCCCTGAAGTGACACCATGACAGGCCAGAATGTTTCATCCCATCAAGAGGTGTGTTTCCTCTTCCCCACGACTCAGCCCACACAAGATAATCTCCTTCATACTTTTTCCTCAAATATTAAAAGGGGCCCTTTGAGATAAATGCTAGAAAGTGGGGTTCCCCGGAGTGCCTCACACAAACATGTCTTTTCCTTAATCTCCCAAGGACTACCAGTAGCCTTGGTTTCTCTATTCCATTGCCCTGTTGTTGGGTGTGGACTTTTATTATTACTGTTATTTACTTTCATATCTATGTGTGAGGACATGAGCACCCGGATGTATGCAGTAGCCCTAGGAGACCAGAAGAGGGCACCAGATCCTCTGGAATGCAATCATAAGCCCTTGTGACCCACCTGGCTGTTGGTGTAAGGAATTGAATCTGTCTCTCTGTAAGAACAGAGAGATTAAGTACTCTTAACCTCAGGGCTAGTCTCATAGCTCCTTGTTCTTTACAGACAGGGAGTTTCGTAGCCCAGGCTAGCCTAGAACTTGTGAAAGCTATCCTTAAATTCCTGATCCTGCTGTGTCTGTCTCCCAAGTGTTGGGCAATTGATTTCTCAGTGCCCCCAAGGAATCCAGGGCAGGAAGGCACTGCCAACTGAACTCAGGCTGTCAGATCCTTTCTGTTCCTTGGGAGTGACTCTCCTGGCCCCCAAGCACCCCAGCCTGAGCCTGTTGATTTAGCTTTCACAGGCTTAGACTTCCAATCCACCAGATCCCAGGCCAAATGACTAGTCTCAGACCTGCCCCTCCAGATCCTTCCTGGCTGTCCCCTTTCATGCAAAGAGAAGCATCAAGCTTCGCCCCGAGCAGCTGAAGGAGTGAAGGCATGCTTGTCTTGGGAACAGGTCTCTCGGCTGTTCAACCAAGGCATGTTGCCAGTTGTAAACTTGAAGCGAGCTTCTTGCTAGCCTCTCCTTTGTCCTCAGGTGGTGACCCAGGCACACAGACATATGAACAGGAACTCATAGATGTCTCAAATGGCTGTCACTAAATTCCTGGTACTGAAGTTCCACCCCGTGGAAACCTTCATTTTATCACCTGTAGATCCTGGGAACTAGACAGGTGCAAGGCGTGGCCCAGAAAGTGAGAAAATAAATTCTCCCTGCCCTTTGACAGTCAGAATGTCCCCGACCTGGGAAAGGCAGAAGAGGTGTACCACAACTTTCAGAAGCCTGTCTTGGAGCTGGGAAGGTACAGCGAGCGTCATATGTGAGCAGGGGTAAGGGTATCACCTGGCTGCTTTTCACAGGGTTGCTGCTTCTATCTTTATTGCGAGGAAACTGACTTGGAGAAGATAAATGGCTAGCCCAAGACACAGCTAGGGGCCGAGTCCAAGGCCTCCCCTTTGCCCTGCCCACACAGGAAGGGACTGAGAGGAATGGGGCTTGGAACTGAACTGCAAGGGCTGTCAGCACAGGCAGAGGCGAGCTGCAGAATGGTCAGCCCTGTCGCCTGGGGCCGGGCAAGCGCCTCAGGTTGTGGTCTCCCTGTACTGGGTGAGTTTGACAGACCTGTCAGACAGAGCCCAGTGACCAGTTCCAGGCCTTTCATTAAGAGAAAGGCTGTGTTCCCATCGAGAATCTCTAGATGTGCCGATGGGCCCTGCATAGCAGATTACAGGAATCAAAAGTGGCTTATGATGCCCCATAATGCATTTGGCAGAGAGCCAACAAACTCCCTCCCAGGCTGAACAGTTTCTACTTCTCTTTCTTAAAGGATTGTTTGCTGTGTCTTCATCCTGTGACTGGCATGGTGTGGTCCAGTGTTTCCTTTGTTACCATGGGGAATTATGGATGAGAAGGTAAGAAAAGATGGCCCAAGGGGCTTGGACCACATTTTGTGGCAGGCTGTTCTCTGTTGCTCTGGGCTTTGGTTTCACCAAACGCTGGGAATTACAGTGTAGGAATCTGGGACACAGTGACAAGACACAGTCCCCGAGCCCAAACACACAGATGGTCATTTTCATCATACACCTCACGGGAGGTACACGTTCACTTAACCCCAGGGTTTAATGGGGCGGTCTTACTCCATTATACTCTACCCCCCTTTTAAAATTTAGTTCCTGGTGGAAAGAGGGCATGGGGAGGGGGGAGTCAAGCAAAAATAATGCGTATGACTTAGCTGGGGACCATTTGTGGGTACCTAAAAAATCAACAGTCACGTTTTCACCTCATAAGCAAAACTAATACAGAAGACTTAACATGGAATCACTGTGGGCACCAAGGGATCAGCAGTCACAGTTTTAACTGGGGCCAAGCTAGCAGCTGCACGAAGGTGATAAGAACACAGCAAATGGGGCTGGGAGCTGAGGAAAGCGCGTGGCCGAGCCTTGGTAAGGCAGACTGAAAACGGGGAGATGGAAGGGAGGGGAGAGGAAAGGAGAGGAGGGGAGGGAAGAGGAAGGGAGGGGAGAGAAAGGGAGCACCTCCTCTGCTCTCAGCCTTCTGCGCCCTCCTCCTTTGCATTTTCGGTGAACTGTAAAGACCCAACAAGGTGTGACCACTGCCAGGCCTACACTATCCCAGGGCTTCGAGCTGCCTGTCGGCCACTCACAATGACTCACTGCCTGAGACTGTCCAGCTCCTGGCCTTATGTCTACCCGGGAAAATGCCTACTTCCATTCACGAACACTAACGGGGCTTGAGACGGGACGGTGGGGTCTGCTGCAGAGGCCCCAGTGAGCCGGCAGGTTCTTTGCATCAGTGTCCTCTTACCCTAAATTTCCCACCAAAGGAAAATGAGTCACATAACCCCTCCCAATGTCAGCTTCTGGCTCCTCCGTGTCACAGCTCCTGGGGCAGCAGTCTTAACGGGGCAAGCGTAGAGTTGTAATACACTTCAGCATGTGGCGAAAGGATCTTGAGAAAGATTTTTTTTATCATTTGTACAAAAACATAATTTAGGCTGGGCGAGGGCATGCATAGAAAAGCTACAGCTTGTAAAATTCGAATCTGGTACATCAGTGCCAAGGGCGGAACTCCAGGCCACCCACCGAGCACAGTCCCACAGCCGGAGGTGGCTGGTTCAGTGAGGGGCAGAAGGGCATCGGACTCCAGAAAATGTAAACAGCGTATTGTCAACATAATTTACTACAGTCTCTGCAGTGTATATAAAATGTCTTAGTGCAGCGGCTTACAAATAGTTTTTCCTTTAAAAAAACTGAAACAAACCAACAGCTCTCTACTTCATGCACGGATAGTCTTTTCAACCCATCCCTCTCCAACAATGAACGCAGAGAAACCACTGTTTGAAACGAATATGAAAACTTGCTACAGAAACACCCTGGTGAGAGAGGGTGTGGTCATAGAGTGTCCTGGGACAGGCCTAGCACAGTGGACAGGACAGGTGTCAGGAGTCTCTATGGAGTCCTTTTCTTCTGAACTCAGAAGACCAAAACCCAACACACAATGTGCAGTGAGGTCATCCAGCCACTGGAGGGCACCATCACCATTCAGCTGACAACACATGTCCATGGAACCAGCCACAGAGAAGCCCTGTGGTTTTTGCTTGTTTGCTTTTCATAGAAAGCTCAGAGTTCAATTTTGATTGCATCCCCAGCCCCCAGAACATACACACAAAAAGCAGTTGTTAAAATACTGACATTGGTTTCTTTGTTCCCTTGAACATCCTGCAACCGTTTTGCATATTTACGTGAAGCATCAGTTTTCTGCGGCGAAAGAGCCTATCAGAAACTTTAATCCAGGCCAGCCCTCTGGCGTCTCCCCATCCAGTGGCGGAGTCAATCTTCCCTCGTTGACTCAGCCTAAAAGCCAGGAGTCAGCAACTACCTACCAAGAGCCCACACCCATGAAATGAAGGAACAGAACAAAAGACATTCTTTCTTCCTGACTGAGTCAGTTTGGTCCCTCTGTTTGTTGATGCAGCATAAATGAGAACCAGCAGGGTAGACACCCGAGGAATTAAGGTACCTGGACAGCTCTCAGAGAACTAGAGGGCCAGGAGGGGAGAGGAAGGTTTGTCTTGCTTCCCCTCTCCTCCTCTGCCACCCTGCAAGCAGCCTACACCCAGCAGACCCCTTGAAGGACCTGTAACCACAGGGCCCAGAGGCCTGGAACTCCTGAAGCTTCCATGTTTGCTTATTCTCGTTAGATTTACTTCTACAATCTTGGGCAGCTTTCTCCACGGGGCTCTCTATCTTGGGATTCAGGATGCAAATTCCCATGGGAAGGTATGGCTGGTGAAGATGGGGGAGGGTGGGGGGGGGAGGGAGCTTCACAAGGTCTTCAGAGTGAGCAAAAGGCAAAAAGCAGGATTCGTGATTGATGCTGAGGCTGCGATTGATGCTGAGGCTTTAGGGCAGCTAAGCATCTGGCCTAAGGGGGGGAGGGCAGTGGATTTCGGATTTGTGGGCTGAAAATTAAAAGCCACCAGCATAACCAGACAACCTGAGCACGCGTGCACGCATGCACACACATACACACACCCATTCAACCTAAACCACACACACACACACACACACACACACATACCCTAAAACCACACACACATTCCAACAAAGCAAAGGGATAACCCCTGACTCAACACTGTGTTCCCTTGTCTGTTGAGACTAGGAGACAACAAGATCACAAGAAGTTGCTCCTGGTCCTCTCCTAGGACAAAATGGACAAAATCCCCACAGCAGTGAGATTTGGGGAGAGCAGTGATGGTTAAGGAAGACCTCATCGTCTGGAAGGAAGACAGAGAGAGGTGAGAATTCCTCCTGCCTCTCCAATGGGCTCTAGAGACACCCCGGTACCCCTCCATTCTCCCAAGCTCAGTGTGATACAGCTCAGCACCCTCCATGGGGCCACGCACAGCCGCCACTCAGGCAGTTCCTTCCGGGTTCACTGGACCTGTCCCCTTGAAGATTTGGCAAAGCACCTGCAGATGAAAGCTACCTGCTCAGTCAGGAGACTGAGCTTGCCGACGACAAGCCTTCTTTCCTCCCTCCCTAGTCACTGGCTTTGGTCACTACAATAGTAGGTATGTATGCTCAGGGCAACCCTTGGAAACCAGGCGCCACCATCTGGAACGCTGGACCCATCCTTCAGGCTGGTTTGCCTTTTTTTTTTTTTTTTTTTTTTTTGGCAAGGACCAGATCCCCTTTCGCCCCGCTGGCAGATTGGCTGGCTGGACACCATCTAATCCTAACGGGGTTCCGCAGGGTTTCTTCTGCACATGCGCAGTTCTTTGAAGCAAAATTCAATGCTTTCATCTTGACTATAAAGTGGTTCCAACAACTCCAGCTGAGGGAAAAGATAAGATACAAATTGGGCCCACGCTACACATATTTTTCAAGTCTTGCTAAGAAAGTAAAAAAAAAATGTTTGGGTGTATTTTGATCCACGGGTGGCATTTTCAAATGTGCAAAAACAAAAATGTCTTGGAAGAGATTTCTTGTTACTATAAAGTCGTCTTCCTCTTGCTTTTCAGTTGTGAAAGAAACCCTTCCACAACACTGTGAGATCCACATGGAGAGGACCAAAGGGGCTTAAAAGAGTACATTACACAGAACAGGAAACCCCGTAGCACCGATCTGAAAACACGAGACAGACTGGCGAGTAGATGCGGCACCTGGAGCTACGCACTACGGTACCAAAACCAAAAACTAGAAACCCAGGATGTTGGGTGCTAAGAGCTAACCAGAACTGCCGCCTGGAGGCAGTCATCTCTGTGACCAGGATCTTCCAACACACTCCAGGTCTGACTGGTTCCTGCAGGGAATCCGCAGAGTTCGGGTGCCGTCGCCTGTCCAATCACAGAGCATGAAGCAATGAGGAAAAGCCCACAGGGCTCCTCTGACCCGACCCTGCCATGGGCAGCGTCTGCTGGGGGTCACCTCCCTTAGTCTATGGCTCCAGGATGGATACTGAGCACAGGGGGCTCCAGGCAAGTCGGGGAGTAGTTGAGGTGCGGCTCCTTGATCCACAGCAGGGGCACCCCATTCTTGCCCTCTGAGTTCTTGCTGGAGTTCCGGCTTTTGAAGCGCACCAGCAGAATGGTGATGATGAGGATGCCGAAGATGGGGAAGGGGTAGAAGAAGACAAAGTAGAAGAGTGCATCGCTGGAGCAGATGAGCGACTGCAGGGTAGAACCTGGAAGGCAGCAGAACTGTCAGGGGGGCCAGGGCAGGATGGGAGCTTCCCGCTCCTGAGAGGAGAGAGGGCAGGCCACCCGCCCTACGGAGCTCTTCCACACGCTCTCCTAGCCCTCCCTGCCTCCAGTGCCCGGGAGACTTTTCCCTGTTAAGTCTCTCACAACACCCCAGCCATTTGTTCCCCTTCAGTTCAAATGATGCAGTGTTTCCATTTCTACTGGGAAAATCTTACACTAAAGTTGATCTTATGGACCGTGAACTGGATGTCTGGGGTGTCAGAGAAGCTGACCCCCATTCATCCTCACCCCCCCCCCCTTTGTGGTAAGCGGGTATCTACCAGGTCCTTCCGTGCCCAGTTCTGCTGTAGACGCCTCTCTCGGGGAATCTAGCACACTCCCTGCCTGCTTGCTTCGAGGAGCAACTGTACCGGAAAGACACTTGCTTAACGCTCTCTACTCGCATGTCAGTGTGGGCCATGGACGGTGTCCAGTGTCTGCCTGCGCAAGGTGGGCTTACAGTAGACATGGTAGAGAAAGAAGCAAAAGCCCTGATACCAGGTCAGGCTGCACGGTAACTATTAGCCCTTGGCAGGCAGCCGGTCTCCCAGTGAGCTCTGTGTTCACGAAGCTTATTACGGGGATCCACAGAGCAGGTCAAGCGTGGCCTCGACACTCTCATTTCTGACACTGGTACACATCGGTTCAGGCTCTCTCCATTTCCCTTCTGTCAGACAGTTGCACACCATCAGAACTAAGTCAGCACGTGCTTACACTTAATAGTTTGCAAATTTCTATCAAGTTACTGGTGGCCAACCACTCTCAACCCATAAAAGCTTCCGTTTCACGTAACATGAGGTCAACAGGAAGTGATACGGGCAGAGATTTCCGAGCAGCCTGAACCTCAAATCAAGATGACAGAAGACAGGATGAGCAAACTGATTTGAAAAGAGGTTGAAAACTTGAGATTTCTTCGATTTCTGAACTCTAAGCCGATTCTACTGGAGCAAACACCATGCTCGGCCTGATCTACTCTACATTTTGACAAACGGGCAATCAAACAAGCATTTCCTCTAGTCTCTGTTTGGAGTGAAAGGCCCTCACAGGAAGGAGACCATGTTCAGGACCCATTTGAGGTGATAGGCTACTGTTGTGTCTCTCCAAACTCCCTGGCTCTGTCCTTCTAGGCTGGTCTCAGTGACCAGGCAAAATCTGTGACACCCACCCCTAAGTCAGATTCCAGAATAAAAGTGACCCAGGGACATGAGGGAAGGCATGATTGACAGCTTCCCCTCTTCCCTCCCTCCCTCCCTCCTGTAGTCTGGAAACACTGGCTAAGTCACTGCAGGCTGACTTGGCATTCTAATGTGTAACAGAAACACCAAGCAAAACATGCGTGCAGTGAGATTGTACTGACTCAGGTAGAGGTCAGATTGATCACACAAGCCACATGGTGGTATGTCATCATTTTAATTCCTAGCCCTGTTTTTTTTTTTTTTTTTTTTTTTTTGACATGGGTAAGTAAGGGTCAGTCAGCAATGTGGGCTAGTGTGTCAAATTCTTCCACATCTCAAACCCTACTAGTAAGTGCCCATAGCAGTGAGGAAAAGTGCTTATTAACCCACAACCGAGCCTTTTCACTTTCCAAACCCTGCAAGGACAACAGGGACACCCTCTTGTGTAACTGGGGAAACTCACTTGTGTCCAAAACCCGGATGCCAATGGGAGCCGACTCCTCCTCGGTTAGCCGGTACCATTCCTTCTGAGGGCTGGGCAGCCACTCTTCCACACGGCAGGAGTAGTTGCCTGTGTCGTGGGGGCTCGCCTCAAGCACCGTGAGCCGGTACAGCAGGGGCGAGAGTCTCTGGAAGCGCAGCCTGCCCTCCCAGGGGCTGCCTTCAGGACCAAAGACAGCATCAGGTCCCACGCTTAGCAGGACCATCCTCTCTGTCGGGTCTTCACCATTCTCTTCTTCTGATACCGCCTCCTCCTCTTGGTCCTCAATGCCAAGGCTGCCCCTTCTTCCTCCACCTTTAGTCCTTAGAGAATACCAGGCCACGGCAAAGCGGGAGTCCTGGCTTGATCGAGACAGGATGCTGCAGTCCAGCTGGAAAGCTGCCTTCTCAGACACGGTAGCATTGGGGACCACTGTGTCCACCTGCAGGGCGGCATCTGGGGAGGGACAAGAACAGAGAAGGGAAAAAGGCTGATTTACTTCCCCAAGAAGGTGGCTCAGAGCTGAAAGGGCTTGCTACACAGACCTGAGTTCAAGCTGCCCCAAAACCCAAGTCAATAAGCCAGATGCCAAGGGTTTGCAGGAGAAGTGGGGGGGGGGGGGATGGTGGTGCTGATGTTGGGGAGATAGCTCTGCGGTTAAGAACACTTGATGCCCTTGTGGAGGACTGGGGCCCAATTTCTAGCAGCTACATAGTGGCCTACAACCATCTTTAATTCCAGTTCCAGGAGACCTAATACCTTCTGCTGCCCTCTGCAGGTACCAGGCACACATGTGCACTTGCGCGCGAGCGCGCGCACACACGCACACACACACACACATACACACACACACATACACACACACACACTACTCATACACATAGAATAAAATTTTTAAATCTAAAAATCTAAAAACTTTTCTTTTATGGTATGGTATGGTGGCACACATCTTTAATCCCAGCACTTGGGAAGCAACAGCAGGCAGATCTCTGTAAGTTCAAGGCCAGCCTGGTCTAAGAATTCCCCAGGGTTACATAGTGAGACCTTGTCTCACCACCCCCATGAGAAAATTAATTAAATAAATGCATAAATGAACAAGGGAAAGGGAGGACAGGAAGGAGGGAAGATGGAGGGGGACTCTAGACTGTGTATAGGGTCTCAGGCTTAGGGGCCACACTGGGATCACGTCTGCAGCAGGACATAAACCTGCATCCACCCTGTCTGCTCTCAGCTGTGCAGAAATTTCCTTCAGGCTCATTTTCCTTATTAGAGAAATCTACCAGGAAGACTAGACATCATTCTAACTGGCAGGGACCTAGCTGGTTCTCCATAAATGTTTGTCTCTGCCCACTCCATGGGGGGCTTCCCCAGTGATCTGCCAAATGGGTAGGAGCTGGGGAATGTGTCCAGCTGCCGTTCCCTGTTCCCTACACTTTACTTCCAGGGAAAGAGAAGCACCAGCCTCCAGGCAAGGTTGCAGCAGCAGCAGCAGCCGCAAAACAGCCAACTATGTACACAGAAAAAGAAAACTCGAAGGGGATTTCTCCTCCAGCAGGGACAAGCGCAGATGAAGTCGACCACTGCCCTCCCCTGAGACAGCATGGCACACAGCACAGCTGCTGACTACTCCAACTCCAGCTCAAATCAGATGTGACACAAGGAGAGGAGCCTGCAATGCTACAAGGACCGCGGGAGTGCACATCAAGATGCCAGGAAGATATAAGGCTAGGTGTTTACACCGACAGGTCGCAAGTTCAGTTCCATGCCATGTCCTCAAGGGATGGTTGACTCTTTGCCGATAAGGCTCAGTGGTGTTGCGGTGCTACGGGAGGCACGGGGACGCTGCACATCTCAGTCTTAATTATGTGTTAAATGTAACAATAATTACACCCAGTAATTATATGCATTTACACACTTTAGAAATGGCAATAGAGACAAGAGGAACAAAAGGCCACATGGAAAAGTCATTAGTGCCAGTGAGATGATTGGAAGCGAGAGTGGCGGCTGGAGGTCCTTGCTGCTTGCTGCTTAAAGAAGCCAGGCTTTCCTACTGAAAACCCACCGGCACAACTTCTGAACGCAGGGCCAGTGTTTCAAGGTCTCTGTCATACTAACCACCTGTTCCGATCTGAATGTATGCTTTAAAAGGAACATAGTCTTATGATCTAGAATAATTAACTGCTGGCTTTGATTCTAATTAAGAAATCTAATCACCTGAGGAGAAAGCCTGCAAGTTCCTGTTCACAGGAAAAACAAGTTGAGAGAATTTAGAATACAAGTTTACAATACAAATGTTCATATGCAAACAATTTCTTCCTTTTTTAATAAAAGGATTTATTTATTTTTATTTTATGTGCATTGCTTGTGTAAGGCTGTTGGGTCCCCTGGAAGAGCAGCCAGTGCTGCTAACTGCTGAGCCATCTCTCCAGGTCCTGTGGATCATTTCTTAAGGACTGTGACAGCTACCCTTTACTCGACTGTATTTGGAACCACGTAGGAGACACCATCTTTGAGCATGTCTAGGAGGGCTTTTCCAGAGAGGGTCACCGAGAAGGGAAGACCCACCTACTCCGAATGTGGGCAGCACCACCCTAAGGGCTGGGGTCCTGGTGAGGAAAAGGAGGGAAGGGAGCAAGCCGGCTAAGCAGCGGCACCCACATCTCTCTGCTTCCTAATTGGATGTCACGTGACCAGCTGCCTCATACTCGATGTCCCCCCATGATGGGCCCGTCTGTCAAACCAACCCTTCCTCCCTTAAGTTGCCTCTTGTTGGGCATTTGGTCACAGAGATAAGTGCTTATACAAGCATCCAAAATATTCTTAACACGGAAACACGGAAGGGTAGGGGCCTTACCAGGTCGCATGACGGTGACGACTGTCTGTCCAGCTGTATCCTCAGCCCGTTTATACCACACACCACTGGGGCTGGGCAGCCACTCCTCCACTCGGCAGCTGTAGGTCCCACTGTCCTGGACCGCCACATTCTGGATGAAGAGCCTATACACGCCGGAAGAAGGGCTCTCCAGGTGCAGCCGCCCCTTCAGGTTATTTTTGGCGGCCTGTTCACCATAGTGGAAGGTGGCATCCCGGCTCAGGTGGGCCACTACTTCTCGCTCTGGGTGGTTGGGCTTCCACACAAACCATTCCACCATGAGCTGGGAGGTCACGCTGGTACGGTTCAGGACCACGCACTCCAGCTGGATCTGCCGGGTCTCCAAGATGGACAGGTTCCCCTGGGCTTGGTTGAGCTTCAGGCGGCTGTCTGAACAGGGAGAAAGAGACACGAGAGGGCGGCTGAACAGGTGTCCCTGGAGCACAGGAGGGCATCCCATGCATGCTTTTCAAACATGGCACTCTAAGTGTGTTGGATCCTTGGCTGTGTGGGAATCCACTGCTCAGCAACAGCTGTCTCTGGTTCAAAACCCTTCCCTAAGAGGTTTCGATGTTTGGAGGAGGAGAAATGAGCAAGAAAGGACTAACGGCAGAGACTCCAAAGTGCGCGGTTGACAGAAGAGGCAGTTAGCAAGAGAAGGGGCAGGCGTGGGCAGAGTGACAGCCCCCTTGAACCCAGGGTCCTGCACATGCTATGCATGTATTGTACTACTGAAATATCACTGCGGTGCTATGAATGAGAATGGCCCCATAGTCTTACTTATTTGAATGCTTGGTTCCCAGTTGGTAGAACTATTTCAGAAGGATTAGGAGGTGTGTTCTTACTGGAGGGGGTGTGTCCTTGCTGGAGCAGGTCTGTCACTGGGTGTGTGGGCTCTGAGGTTTTAAAAGGCTACACCATTCTCATTCTCTCTCTCTTTTTCTCTCTTTCTCTCTCTCTCTCGCTCTCTCTGTCTCTGTCTCTATGTCTCTCTCTCTGTCTCTCTCTCTCTGTTTATGCCTGGGGTTTGTGGCTCAGATCAGATCAGATCGGCAGTAGTTGGGAGCCACTGCTCCAGCCCCATGCCCGCAGCCATGTTCCTCACCATGATGAATATAGACTCACCCTCTGAAACTGTAAGCCAGCCCCCCAATCAAATGCTTTCTTTTATATGTTGCCTTGGTCATGGTGTCTCCTCTCAGCAGTAGAACAGCAGTAGACAATCACCAATCCATGGAAAACTGTTTCACTAAGTTGCCCATGCTGGCCTTGAGCTTCTATAAACTAGCAGGCCTTGAACTTGGGATCCTCCTGCCTCAGCTGTCTAAGAACCCAGGATTATAGGCCCTTACCACCAGGCCTGTGTTAACGAAAAACTTTTAAGTCTGACTACCCGATAGATGGACTATGCAGAGAGCCAGAACCATAAAGGAACTGGCAAGGAACACCCAGTTTAATATGCACAGACAATGGGCCTCCAAATGGCTTCTTTTTCAAGGTGGAGAGAGAACAACATGACATCAGCACAGAAAAGATGGTACTGATGGGACTGGGAGCTGTAAACAGCTGCAGAAAGGGCTTCCTTATGTGGAAGAAGTGTACGAACCATGGCTCTTGCTGATAGCATCCCTGAAACTTCACAAAGACCCTTACGAACCCCTCTGTACCAGAAGATGCTAAACAAAAGAGCCTTGGGACCAGCTCCCCAGAGTGATTTATAAAGAGGAGAGCCTGACTCGCTCACTCTCTATGCTTCAGTGTTGTCTAAATGTTTTGTGCCACATAGAAGATTGCTGTTGCAAATAAAAGGCTAAAAAACAAAATGGTTCTATTTTTAAACAGCTTGGCTAAAATATATGTATGAGATGTTAACGCTGGCACTATATCTGAGTTGCAAGACTACGATGCTTTCCATCGTGAGTCTCTGCAAAGGCTCAGTAATGTATGCTTCCTTATCAGGAGAAAAGAGAAGGGGACAAGAAACAGAGAAAGAAAGAGATGAGGACGCAAACCATAAAATAAACTGAAAAAGCAAAAACAGTCACAGTCAGCACCCTGTGAGCTTTCTGTACTGAGTTCACTATAGAGAAACGTCACTGTGCTTGCCGACGGGACCCTTGTGACCCTTGGCATTGTCACTTAGCTCGGCAGCAGCTTTAGGTAGGGAAACCCCTCCAATATGTTTAGGACCCAAGAAAACCTTCTTGGCATCAAATGAAAGGAAGAAAGGAAAAAAGATTGGTGACTAGAAAAGAGACCTTGGGAGGTAGGGGTCAGAGGGGTAAAAATAATGTTATCCTAACTGAGACAAGATAGGATGGAAGGCAGAGGCAGAGCAAGAACTCTGGCGGGCCTGAGAGCAGCTGTCAATCAGCTCTCAGAAGGCTGCCCTAGTGACACACTGCAGCATAGCTGTAACCACGGCTACTTGGGAGGCTGAGGCAGGAGTGCAGCTTGAGTTCATAATGTGGTCCGGCAGGCAGACAGGACCTAGGACATGGTGACGTGACGGCCACAGAAAGCACCTCCCAGACGGACTTCCTGCTTTATGCACCAGAGCAACTGTCACTGTGTGGCCAGAGGGATCCCAGAACACAGCATCCTCAGGGAAAGGAAGGGAATGGTGCCCTTGCATCCAGCATGGATCAGGCCACAGCTGGACTTCTGCCCCTGGTCCCACTGCTTTGCTGGGAGTCTGATGAAGAAACAAATCCCTGCACTCATTCAGGAGGCTTCATTTACTGGGAGACACAGCCAACAAGCATGCCTATGTGCATGCGTGGTGGGGCACAGAGCTCCCCAGGCCCTAGTCTCTGCAGGAAAGCCACAGGCCTATGAGGGCCACACACTCCATTCTTACCTGGCTGCTTCACGGTGACCTCTGTGCGCCCTGAAACCTCCTCGGCCAGCTTGTACCAGGCATAGTTGGGGCTCAGCAGCCATTCCTCCACATGGCAGTAGTAGCTCCCGCTGTCGCTGACCTCGGCTCTCTGCACAGTGAGGCTGAACAGGCCACCTGACGCATGCCGCTCGAACTGCAGCCGGCCTCGCAGGCCCTCCTCCTCGGCATAGGTTCCGTACTCGAAGGCCGAGCTGTGCGTGGTCTTGAGGATGAGCTTGCCGTCTGCGTCCGAGGGCTTGTGGACGTACCACAGCACAGCGAAGTGGGAGTTCTGGCTGGTCTGGGATTTGACTGAGCAGTTCAGCTGAATGGGCCGGTTTTCCACCAGGGTGAGGGTTCTCTTGGACTTGCTCACCTGCAGCTTTGTCACTGTGAAGGGAAGAGGGCAACTTAGAACCGACCCAGCCATAGAAACGAGGCCCGTCCCAAGCTCACTTCCAGGCTGGGAGGCTGGGTCTGCCCAACAGGAAATATTCCATGAAGTAACATCCTTCACCCAGTGTCAGTCACCCATCTCCTGTCACCTCCTGTGCCCTGTCCATTGTCCTTGCACCACTGCTCGCCCCCAGCCAAGATGCCAATCTGACAATAACTTGACCTTGCTTTAAAAGTTTATTGGCTCCCAACTGCGGGAGAATTCATAGAAGAAAGTCACTTGGCCAGCACGAAGCCCCCTCAAAACTTGGCCTTTGCCTAACTGTCTTGACTCATCACCTAGGACTCACCCCCCAGCTCCCCCAACCCACCCTTTACCCTGAGCTCTGGCCACTCCCTGTTGTTCTGTCTTCTCTGCCACCTCCCTGCCAGTCTCTTCTTTCCATTCAATCTCCTGACCTTTCTGCCTCCACCCCAACAGGCACGGCCTTTCCTCCTTTGCTGCCTTCTGATACCCAGGCAGTCCCTGCACCCCCATCTCGCCTCTCCCCTAGACCCCGAGTTCCCAGGAACAGAGATCAAGCTTTTCCATCCAGACAGCTGGTATTCTCCATCACCCACTGTCCCACTAGGGCTGTAAAAAGCTGAGGACCCCCGAGAGTGGGACAGTCTCAGACTCACAGTGCTAACTACTGGTGGAATTCCTCATTTCTGTACCCCAGAGCCTAGCAGTGTAGGCTCAGGAAAGCAGAGAGCCCTCCCTCGATGTTTGCTGGGATGCTGGAGATGTGGCAACCAACAGTTATGGGAGGCTTGATGAGAAGAGCAATGGTCAGAGCAGAGCGGGCACCAGCCTCGCTACCCTCACCATCACAGTCCAGATGCAATAGGGACGACCAGCTCTAGATAATAACAGGGATGGCCAACTCCAGATGATGATAATAGGGATGGCCAACTCCAGATATCCCTGCTCAATAACGGAGACGAAGTTCACCTTTAAGGGCCAAGAAGCCGAACTCTAGTCAAATGTATCTTAGGATGATAACTGGAGAGTCTTCCCCTGGGCATCATTACACTTGCCTCTGCTTTTCCCTACCAACCTAAAAAACCTTCCTATTAAAACTGAAAAAATACAACAAAAACAAGAAAGGAGAAAGCAATTCTCTTAGTAGGCTGACCATGGAAGCAGGAGTCACCCCACTCCTGTCTTCACCCCTGGTTCTGGACCACTCTGCCAGTTGAGGGAAACAGGGTATGGTACAGTTCCCACAGCGAGGGGACAGCCGGGGCCCCTGCCGACTAGCCAGGCCCATCTCCAGGCCAGGCTGCACAGCCTGCTTCCTTAAGGCCAGAGTCCTGCAGCTGGAAGGCACAGAAACTGTCCAGGTGTGGGCTGGGCCCCTGGTTGTGACCTTGGGACTCCTGAGTCTCGTGTGTAAGGAAGGAGAGCTTTGACAGCCATAGACTGCTCCTCTGTGTGTCGGGTAACACACAGATGGGTTCAGGATGGATTTGAGGCTGTGGCGAGAAGGCAGCAGGTCCGCACCCAACACCATTCCTACAGAAGCACCTCTGAAGATCTGACCTGTGTTGCCGAGGCAGACTTTCTCCTCATGAAGGACCTATGAATTCATACATAGACCTAGAGCCATGGAGCAACACCAAGATGGCCTACGGCCCCACACTCTAGTGCCCTCTATTTTCTCCAGTCTTCCACTTTCTCCTTTCTTCAAACACAAAGTCCTTCGGGACACCCTGGGAATCCCGGAGACTGGGCTGGCATTAGCCTGCTGGACAACTTTTTTGAGCGGATGCCGGCGAGGCCTGAAACAACCTGTTCCCTTTCATCCCTTCTGACCCAATTCACCACATGCAAATGGTATCTCAATCAGTGCAGACGACACCACCTGAATTATCTGGTGTACGGCCAGATGAACTGGGTTGTTCTGTGTGGAGTAG
The DNA here is from genome assembly GCA_025134845.1 of Neodon shergylaensis. NCBI lineage: Eukaryota > Metazoa > Chordata > Mammalia > Rodentia > Cricetidae > Neodon > Neodon shergylaensis. Next base: position 371,555 of record JABTXL010004201.1, read on the forward strand.
AAAGAGCTTTAAAATGTATTAATTGGGGCCAGATTATTTTTGCAACTGTTACTAAGGAAACCTCAATTGCTATAGTAACCGCATATGTTAAACTGGAATCCTATGACTCAACTTCAAGTCAGTCACATGGTCAGAAAACCAGAAGCCAAGGAAGAGAAATATTTCAAAGCATTTCCAGTTTTTCTTTTTTTGCCATCCCGTGTCAAAATATTATGAAATGTTGGGGAGCTTAAAAGAGGGGTACTTTTGAAATCCGGTGCCTGTCTGACAGATGGGCAGGGGGTCAGCTCTTACTCTCAGCTCTGCCTTTCCTCCCATGTCTCAGGGGTAGGGAGGACACGTCCTGAGGCCCGGAGGAGTCAGGAGGCTCCACAGCTAATTAGGAAGCATTCACAGGCCTGTCTCAGCACTGCCTGGGGCAAGGCGCGGCTGCTAGCCTCCCCCCCCATCCCCCCAGTTAGGACAGCCTGGACTTTTTAAGAACGGGTGTTTTCATCTGCCAGCGAGAGCACCGGAAGTGTGGATCTAATTCTCCCAGAGCGCCCGGCAGATTAAATGCAGTAGCTAGAAGGTCCAGTACCAGGCTGGGTGTACCCTGAACGCTACGTAAGTTTTAGAGTCCAGTACCAGGCTGGGTGTACCCCGAACGCTACGTAAGTTTTAGAGTCCAGTACCAGGCTGGGTGTACCCCGAACGCTACGTAAGTTTTAGAGTCCAGTACCAGGCTGGGTGTACCCCGAACACTACGTAAGTTTTAGAGTCCAGTACCAGGCTGGGTGTACCCCGAACGCTACGTAAGCTTTAGCTCTTCTCACTCCCTTTTGGTTTCTATTTCTGGTCCCAGATCAAAGCTCATAATTAAATGGGACACTGATATAACTGGCAACTGGACTTTTAAAAGTGCTGTAGCTATGGCCATCAAGTTGGCTCAGAGGATAAGGGCACCTGCTGCCAAGTGTGGCAACCTGAGTTCAAACCCAAGGACGGAGGGAACTGGCTCCCATCAGTTGCCCTCTAACCTCCAAGGGAGTGTGCTATGCCACATACCTACTTCCTTCCCTCACTCCACGCCCCCACCCCCACCCCACAATAAAATAAATCCTAAGTCTGGAGAGAAGAGTACTGAGTGCTCTTCCAGGAGGCTGGGGTTCAATTCCCAGAACCCACAAGGAGGCTAACAACTATCTATAACTCCAGGTCCAGGGACTCAAATACCCTCTTCTGGCACCAGGCACACGCATGGCACACAGACATACATGCAGGCAAAACAACTATATACATAAAATAATAAGCAAAACATTCTAAGTGCTATGGACCATCAGCATGAGATCAACTCGGGGCAGGGGGGAGACGGGGAGTTTCTTAGACACAGACTCCGGGGCCCACTAAGTCAGAATCTCCATTTGAAGAAGACCCTTAACAGACTTGCCTTCGACAGAGAAACAAACGCTGGGCTTGGCTGCTCAGCAAACAGACTTGGAGAACCAATGAATGCCTAGGCAAATGTAAAGACTCTCAGAAGTGAGGCTTAGTTAACCCCCCAGACAATCACCAGGAGAAGAGAGAGAACAGAGAATGCCGCAGGAGGCAGGAGCAGAGCCAGAGAGGCGGGGTGGATGGCGGTGGCCGGCTGTGCAGCACACTCACACAGCGGCACCCGCCTTCCCAGCAGCTCCCATCATTCACAGGAATGCCCTTTCGTGCGGCAGCTGGACAGTTTCCACCCCAGGCTTGGGATCAAAGTCTGTCGGTGGAGGAAAGGCCACTGAGCTAAGAGGAGCAGGGCTACATGGAGGAAGGAGAGTGAAAAGGTGGAGGCAGCGGCAGGGAACGGCAGCTGCTCCCGGCCAACCTACCCATCCTCCGAATGGGTTTCATGCGTGTGTTGCTCAGACAGACACACTTATTCCATCAGCAAACGACTCTCCTTAAATACAACCACAGCTGCCTCACACCAAGGGCCATTTTGCAAAGGTCTTCTCTTTTTGCGCGTCTGGGCAAAGAACTATGACCCAATCATTGCTAATCACATTAATAAATGGGTGATTAAATAAAAACCCAATTAATCTTTTGAAAGAGGAGCCATTAATTCTGACTGTGATGAAAGAGACAACCTTGCAAAGCAGCTGTGGCCCTGAATTGGGCTCCAAGAAACAAACGAGCGGGTGGTCAACAGGCGAAAATCGAAAAGGGCCAGGCACCCAGGGCAGCAAACAGGCCAAGTTCTCTGTGTACTGATCAGGGAAGAGCCAGTGGCAGGGCATGGTGGATGCAGTTCGCGAGGTCAGTGCCAAGACTGTGGGGTCCCAAGGCTGGTTCTTGATCCTGCCCACCTGTAGCTCTCAGAAAGGACTCAGAGGATAAGTAGTAAAGCTACCTGGGAACTTGTTAGACCCATACTGGGTCAGAAACAGGGAGAAGAGAGACACCCAGGGACCTGTGGGTTTGTGAGCCCGCAGGCTCTTCCGGTGTATTCAAGTGTGAGAAGCTGCAGGTATAGAGGTGCGGCAGATTCTGTGCGGGGAACAAGGAGAGAGCAGAGGAAAGGTGAGGAGAGATGGGTAGAGAACAAAGAGGAGGAGGGGAGACTCTGTTCTCTCCACAATATCTGACAGGAATGCCAGGGACAGAGGAGGCCAGTGGCTGGGGTAGGAGATGCTTCAAGTGCAAGGAAGCAGGTCACCCAGGAGACTAGGGGAGAAGGGAGAGTTCTGGGGGTACCCCTCCCTCAGCACGCACAAACACATGTGAGCGCACTCTGGGAAGCAAGCAGCAAAAGCAGCTGCCACTCATGAAGCTACTGCACTTGAAGTTCCCTGCCCCTGCCGTGCCTCAGTTCCTCTTCCCCTTCTGCATGGCCATGACCTCCCAAGCCCTAATAAGCTCTCCCTCAGACCAGGGAGCAAGCCGGGGAGTGGTCACTCCCAAGCCGACAACCTGTCCCTGGGACAGCAGTTCTCCACAGGGCAGACAAGTCCCTTGCTCCCCTGCCGCAGACAGCTCATCTCCACAGGGATCTGGAGGCAAAAAGTCTTTTCATTGTTACACTGGTTTAGGGAGTGGGAGAAATTTAATGGCTCAAATTCTCTCCAGTAAAGCTCTGTCCCGAGTCCTCTGTGACTTTCAAACGACATTCACAGGAGTGAGAATACTGCCTTTGGGCCGAATCCTACTTGGCTTTTATAGTTAACACAGCACTCTTTCCCCCACATTTTTAATATATAGGTCAACCAGGAGGGATCTTTATCTTCTTCAGTCGGCCCTTTTGTAGTGGCTGTCACTCTGCAGTTAAGGGCAGCATTCACAGCCCCTCTGGCCAGGACTGGGTCCCCTTGTCACTGTCTCTGAGTACTTATTTATGGTGAGATGCATTTTGCTACAAAAACTTGAATATATATATATATATATATATATATATATATATATATATATTCTTCCTAGCCAGATGTGGTGGCACATACCTATAATTCTAGCACTTGGGAGGCTGAGGCAGGAGGATCATGAGTTTGAGGCCAACCAAACCAAACAAAGAGTACCACTGGGGACCCTGACCCTGTTTAAAGGTTATGTGACTAGAAATGTTACACTGAATTTTATATAATTTCATTACAGGCCAGTAAAGACCAACTGTCACCTAACGGGTGCATGAGGGCTGGCGAGGTGGCTCAGAGATTACATGTACTACTCTTGCAGAGGACCTGAGCTCAGTTCTCAGCACTGGTCAGGTGGCTGGTGACCACCTGTAACTCCAGCTCCAAGGGATCTGACACCATCTTCTGGGTTATCCGAGTACCTGTATCCCTATGTGCACACACAGAGAGACATATACATACACGCACACAATTAAAAAGAAAATCTTAAATGAAAGGGGTATATGGTCTACATGTGACCAAATTCCTAATTCCCCAAGTTAGGGCGCTCTTTCTTAACAGGCTCATCTCTTGCTACCTCCTACCCTAAGCTCTTTACCAATATTAACTGTGTTCTTCGCTAGTCCTATCAAGTATTAGTCCCGGTTTTACAAAGATGCTTTCTCAGTCACAGAGCCAGTGATCTGGTAGACACGGAATCCCACCCAGGTCGTGTGGCTCACTCTCGCTTTTAAAAAGTATGAACCGCCCCACCCCCGCCTGTCCATTCTCTGTGCTGGCTAAGCCCACATCTGGAAGGTCTGAATGCCCTGCCTTCTCTCCCAGACAGTCTGCACTGGAGTCCTGTGTGACAGCCACCTCTGTGGTCCCAGCAGGTGCTCAAATGTGCCCACAGGGGTATGGTGGGGCGGGGCGAAGGGAAAGCAGCAAGAGTTGGGAGGTGAGGCAGCAAATTAGCAGAGAGCCTGGCACACCCACCCTGCCAGACCTGTCTGCAGACAGAGCGGTGACCCTAATTAGCTGACACCAGTAACAAGCATAGGTGGATACCAGCCGCCACAATGGCAACGAGGCTGAAGCATAAATGGAGGTTGAGAACTCCTCTTGGGGCTCTCACTCACGTGCCCTGCAGAGACAAAAGGCAGGCAGAAGCTGCGTGGGTAGGAAGGAGGAGAACCAAGGCTGCCCTGGGAGAATGTCCTGACAAGGACAGCCATGTTCACAGACCCTGGACACATACAGTCACAGAAAGGGCCCTCAGCTAGCCCAATCTGCCAGGTCAGCAATGAGAATTGCAGAGAAAACGGATTTGGCAGCAGGCAGAGGGCATTAAGTATTCATCCACCTGCCCATCAGTCCGATCCCAGCAGCATGCACCCACTGACAAGCAGCCTTCTACCACCGGACGCTGTCCGCCTGGAGGCTTGTTTATTGCTTTGTCAATTTTAATGCACAATATTTAATAGCCAGAGCAAGGGATAGTCATAAACATTGGCTAAGTGAATGCTGACATTTCCCTTATTGCTTCTGTATTTAGCCATGTGAAATTGGAGGGTGTTTTTGGAACTGAAGAAAATCAGAAGGAAGTAAGATGATGCCTCACAGTTAAAAGAAGAAAAAAAAAAGAACTGAACAAGAATGGAACACACTGGGCTCGCTAAGTCTCGACTACAAGATCATTCAGAGAAGACTAGACTAAATCAAGGCAGAAAGGGAAGTTAAGATTGCCTTGGGGAATCACAGGCTCTGAAGCACGCCCATGGGCTGGAGGTAGCCAATGATAAATCCATGGCAAGTCACTTCTGACAGCAGGTTGCTCATGCCAGCTAACCAGAGAGCTTGATGAAGGAAATAGCAGTAGTGTGGTCACCATCAGTGGCTCTGGCAGGAGAAGTCTGGGTACAGACCACAAAGAACTTGACTGGGACAAAGGATGTCGCGACTGTAGAGGCTGATGATAAATGAACTGAGTCCGTCACCGGTGCCTGGGTTTCTTGCTGATTCTCCTCAAATAAGAACATTCCCTAAAATATTCTTTAGGGGTGGATGGCGACCCTTTGGAAGATGCTAACTCAGGCTTGGAGGGGAAGGCTCTACGGAGAGGGTGGAAGGAGGGAGGCTGGCACTGGTTTCCCCTAGACCTAGAGCCACCTTGTGGCAGAAGTTAAATAAAGGAACCCAAAATAGGTATATATTTGATTTTGTCTTTAATAACTTGTATCTCAAGGAAGCTCCAAATGCTTTGTAGCCTTAATGCTACAAAACAAAGGTCCAGGGAATCCGGACGGCAAAACCAGACAGGGCATTCACATAAGTGCCTGGTGCTAGGGTGCAGCCATGGGAGTAGAAAAGCCCTGCATCACACACACACACACACACACACACACACTGTACCAAACGATGTCATGGAGAGAAGAAAACACAAGTAAGTATAATTTTGGCTCATTGTCTACAAAGTAGATAATATAATAAAATTAAAAATTTAGCTCTGGGGCCAGACTGCCTGTGTAGGCTTGAATCCTGGCTCTTCCACTCATCATGAGTCACTGGGCAACTTATTCACCCTGGGTGGCAGAGTCCTCATCTGTAAGCTGTCAGGCACCCCACGCCCATTGACCCTGTATGGATTAAGGAAGAATGAAGCAAGTCATCAGAAGTAAGGCATTTTCAATGGTGACAGCCACACATTGCTACTGTTATTTATCCTACCACTGCTGTGACTTCCACACACCAGGGACCTGCAAGGAAAAATATCCCCCATAAAGAATGTTATGGGGTTGAATGCAGAAGGAATAAGATGTGATTACATAGTTTCCAAAAAGGGCAAAGTCTCTCCACTCCCAGCACTTCATTAAGGCATACCTAGCTTTGAATCCCAATCTCCCACTCATTGCTGATGGTGGTGGCACTGTTTGTTCACTTATCAAAAAGAGTCAGTAAGAAAGCACACAGCACTAGTATGTCTCTAGCACTGTCTCCCTGCACCCAAAGGAAAGCACCTGCACTAGCTGGGCGTTCAGGGAGAAGCTCTTTGGAAAGGATTCAGTGCTAAGTGCATAGATGATTACCACAAGAGAAACAGTAACACTTAGGGGATGCGCTCCAGCGCCTTAGTCATGCTGGGAGCCACACTGCTGCTCTTCCCACTCTCCAGAGGGCCAGCCATTGGAGCATTGTGACAGCTATTGCCAGGACCTTTGCTCTAGGGAGGACAAAGCAATACCTCTCCCTCTTAAGGTCCCAATAGCAAACCAGAATTCAATGCTACCAAAGTTCACCTGGGAGAACCAATGATTTTATTCCGCTTACTTACAGAGCAGTAGGTCAGGGGCTACAGGCAGGTGCGGGGCCGACTTTAAGGCAGCCACACTGGAAGGTATGCACCCAGCAGGGATGGCGTTTACCACAGCTGTTGTAGATGGATCCCACTTTCCTAAGTCTTTCGCCCAACTATGCACCTATGCACTCTAGCCTCCCCATGGACCACCTGCAATTAATACAGAACTGCAATACAACTAGTTGGGAGGGGTGCCTAAATACTCTGGTGAGGGTCCCATGACCCTTTCTGACCTCTCCTTCAAGGAGGGAGAGTCAAGAGCCAACAAGCCCAGGTGGAATGATCTTCTGCAAGCAGGCCCAGTAGCCTCCTGAAGACGGTGGCAGTTGGGAATGCTCAAAAGTCTCCAGTGCCAAGCACTACTTGGAGACACTTCCCAGGGAAACCACAAACAGTCTCAGTGGCATGTTGATGCTCAAGCAGATGCTGTTGCTGGATTCAGCCTTCTCAACGGCACTCCAGGTGTGGAGAGCAGGACTGGCCCCTGCTTGGACCCTTCGGTCCCGTGTATCTCATGTGTATGAGCCATGAATGCAGTTCTAAGCCCACAGTGAGGAGACCGATGAGATGGCAGGATGGGCAGATGTGTGGAGTCAAAGGGATCTGGCCTCTCACCTCAGGCTGAGTTTCAGCTCTACCACTTAACTAGCCTTGGTCACGGCTCATGGTGGTCAATAGAGTCACCATAAATTTGAATCAGAATCCAAGCAATGAGAACCTTAAAGGACTAAGTGCACACAAGGGCTTCAGGGCTCTGGTTGATTCCAAGTAGTAACAAAAAAGCAAACATTAGGGGCTTATTCAGAGGGGCAAAGACAAACAAGGTCTGGGGGTCACTGCCTCTGCTACCTCCGCAAGCTGCAAAACCATGTGACAGTACTGCCTCTCAGAACACTGACCTTGAGTGGCAGACAAGACAACAAAAACACACAATTACCACCCGTACACACTCTACGCCATAAGGCAGCCAGGGGCTATCTCCCCATCTTCCACAAGTGTTTACATCAAATGGGGTCTCCGCTTAGCCCTCCATTAACCTGAACGCCCACTGAAGAAAGCCTCTTCTTCAGCACCCTGTTGGCCCAGTTCAGCTCTAATTGGCCAGACACAGTCTCACCATCTACAAAACCCATTTGTTCAAATGTGGTACAGAAGAGGCCTCTGTGATGGGGTCAGGCAAGGGGAAGGATAAACCCAGACCTTACCCCTTTTAACCTCACATGCTAAAAACTTCCCTGTTTGTGGCCTCTGATGTGACCAGTCTGGGTACACTAATCATAATGGGAGAACAAGGTCCAAACCATGTTTGCAAAGTGAGTGGGTCAGAAAGACAGGAAAAACAAAAACAAAAAAACAACTCAACTATATGTAAGTTCTAACCACCACCATTGGCTGTGTGGGTGCCTTTTCTATTCTGGGGGTACAGCGTCCTAGACTGGGCACTCTGCTCCATCACCTTCCAACCTAGTCAGTTACAAGATAGACAGAAAAACCCAAGTTACTTCTCATGTCAGTGGAGAGCCTGGTGAAGGTGTCTGAAGGCACCTCCATGCAGAATGCCGGCCAAGTTAGTGACTTCTGGATGAATGGACTTCCACAAGAGAAAGGAATTCAGCCCATAAGACAGGAAATGAGTTAAGAAAAGACTATAGGAAAAGACCACATGGTTCCTCCAGTGACCAGGCCTATGGCCTTAGGCTAGTCGTTAATTATTCCAGGAAATGTAAAATTGTAATCAAAGGGCTGTTCTTCCTAATGGGGGCGGGGGTAGAGAAGCTCAATAAATACCACTGTCTTTCCTTTCTCCTCTAAGTTTTCTATCTAACATGGACAAGGGAAACCCACACACAAAGTTACCGCAAGGACTTTAAGAGATAGGTTTAAAGATTGGAACGGCCTGCCCATGTTTTAATGTCAGTGTCTACACACACACACACACACACACAGGCTGGGGATTGTTCTTGGTTAAGAGAGTGCAAAGAGACAGAACAACTTGAAGTGCTGTGTGCTCCCTAACTGAAGTCTCCTTGGGGGGTTGGGGGGGCTTAACACTGAAAAACCCTGCTGAGACAACTGGGGAGTTGTGGGTAATGAGACTGCACCAATGATGAATTCCTCAGTATGACAACAGGGCTGTGGTTAGGTAGGACAACATCCTGTTCTTAGGGGTCACATGCTGGAGGATCTAGAAGTGTCCTAGTGCCCGCCACCTATAAACACACAGGGAGAAAACGCATGCAAGACATGAACTAGTCACCGAGGAAAGGGGGTGCACGTGATTGGAATTTCTCATAGGCGGGAAACAGATGCTGTGCCAGAGCTCAGTATACTCTTTATTTCCTCACTTCTCCCAGTCATGCAAGCAGATGCCCTTCAATGTCTTACCATGTCACATAAGCAGGAGCAGACATCCTCACGGCTCATGTATCATGGACGAGCACACCCTCATATATTATACTATGTCAGGGAAGAACAAGCATTCGTATCTCATATCATATGAGCACATATCTTCATATCACATATGCACCCATCCCTGCGTACCCCACTGTGTTACATAAGCACACATCCTCCTTACTGTGTCATTTAAGGGCACATTCTCATGTCTCAACACATAAGCATACACCCCCAAAGGCCTACCATATCACCTAAGTACACACCCATGTCTCACCATGTCATGCAGACACACGTGGGCCCTACAGGAGGGAGGCCTCGGAGCCTGAGCACCCACCTGGCTGCAGTACCCGGATCTCCAGCAGGTTGGAGGTCCTCTCCGCCAGCCTCGTCCAGGTGTTGTTGTAGTTCCTCCGCCACAGCTCTGCCACACACTGGTACTTGCCTGCCTCCGTGTCACTGGCCCGGCTGATGCTCAGGCGGACATTGTTGCTGGACTCTGCCTTCTCGATGGCAGTCCGAGTTCGGAAGGTAGATGACCTGTCTCCCCACTGAACCCCTCCATCCCGCGTGAAGGTCACCAGATCGTGGAACTCGACCGTGCCCACTGGCTGGAACCGCCATGTCACCGACACGGGAACTCGGGATGGGTAGTGGGGTTTGATGATACACTGCAAGTCAAAGGAGTCACTGTAGGTCACCCCTGGCGTCCGGGAGATGGCTGTGACTGCAAAGCCCGTTTCTGCAGGGAGAGCAGAGAGGTGAGGCAGACACATCTGGCTTTTCTGGGGTAGTGTGTCATCAAGTGTGGGTCACCTGGCAAAGTTGGCAGTCAGAGTGGAGGCTGCACGTTCTTAAGCTTTCTGGTCACGAGCGAGCTATTTCTTTAGGTGTTGTGCTGAGGTCCAACTCAACAGTTCCTAAGTAAGACTTTACACAAAGAGGGCCCAGGCTATTCTGAGCAACCCAGCCCTGTCTCCTCCCAGTGAGACCTGAGAGCCTCATGTGGGTTTACAGCACTTCCTCCTCTAGGCTAAGACACCAAAGCCACGGCCACTCCTAGCAATCCCAGAATTCTGTGCAAAGCCAGTTTCCTTCACTGCATGTACCCAACACCTAGATACCTGTCCCTAGTCTTCTAGTGCATGACGTCCTGAAGCAGGCACATGCAAAAGGCTGACAGCCTCTCCTCTAAGTCCCCACAAGACCTAGGTTCAGACAGGTATAAAGGGACATATGGCAGAAGGGTCTGGTCTTCAGGAGATGGACACCTGAGGTAGGTGAGGCATCACTCCGAAATTGAGATTCAAACAGTCCCAGTAGGCTGTGGCCTCTCAATATTTCTCACTGACTGGGAGGCATCCCTGGCCTCTAACGCTCATTCTCCGGTACAAGGGAGTCACAGTGTGGATGGGCACATTGGCGAGGATCATATGAAAGTAATAGTGGTCGGTGTGTGCTGAATGCTGTGTGCCAAGCCTAGTGTGGGAGGCTCTGCTTTCACCCCTTCATTAGATCAGCACTGGGAGTTCAGGTGGGCTTGCTGCCCCTTTTGCAGGGTGCAGAGAAGTCAAGTAAACTGCTTGCTATTGTGAGTAGTAAATGGTAGAGTCAGGGTACAGCCCTATGTGTTCCTCACTTTAGGGCCAGCCTGGGGTTGCTCTGCCCAAGGGAATCATCAGACTGATCAAAGGCACCAACTCTGCAGGCAGTTACCTTCTTGGGACACTTCGTAGCTGTGTGACATTGAGTAAGTGATCTAAGTCCCCTCTGCTTCTGTTTTCCTTTCTGTAAAGGGTTCTTGTGAAGTTTACATGAGTATGTAGGACATCACATACACTCTAGAAAATATGCGGGTTGTCTAAGAAACCAAAGGGCTGAAATACTTTAAAGTCTGCAGGTGAAACTCAAAGCACGGAAAGAGTCTTGGGGATTTCCCTGGGGAGTTGTTAGAGAACGGGTTGGCAAAAATTGCTGAACTCTCTGGATCTTCAATTTAAAAAATGAAGACACAGAGACCAACCCTGTGTGGCCGTGATGGCCACTTAGGCAGTGGTGTGTAGTACACATGCCTTAAGAGAGGTAAAGATCGCCGGGCGGTGGTGGCGCACGCCTTTAATCCCAGCATTCGGGAGGCAGAGGCAGGTGGATCTCTGTGAGTTCGAGGCCAGCCTAGTCTAGAAGAGCTAGTTCCAGGACAGGCTCCAAAGCCACAGAGAAACCCTGTCTCGAAAAACCAAAAAAAAAAAAAAAATTAAAAGAGAGAGAGAGAGAGAGAGAGAGAGGTAAAGATCAGGGACACCAGGGAACAGGTCCTGTACTGGGTGTTTCTGGCTTCACATATGAAGCCATGGTGCCCAAGGCCAACACAGGCCTACACGGTGGACACAGACCAGAGTGCACATAGCCACGGTCACATAGTCACAATGGTCTGTGGGCAGCCTATTAGTTCATCCACACGTCTGTCACGGTTGAAGAAGATCCATTATTAATTACAGCAATACAAACATTTTTATGTGTCGCTGTCTACTTTAGATAATGACTATGGCTGGCTGGACAAACACGGTCCTAGTTCTAGAGGGAATCTAGAGAGAGGGTCAAGTGAGCAGAGCTGGCCTCAGGAATCCAAGGGAGTGCTACTCCATCTGTCCTGGCTGTGAGGGCGGCCAGATACATGGTGAGCTTAAGAACACTCCCAGAGCAGATTACCTGAAACTGTAAAATTCCTTCCAGGGAAAGCACCCTGACTCACCCACCCTGGATACCCTAACGTCTTCAGTGGGGAACAATCTACACATAGGAGATCTCAGAACCATCTCCCAGGTTCCCATGTCCAAGTCCACAGTGGTGCCAAGCATAGCAGCAGGGACTGCGATCATCACTGGAGGAAGTTTCTAGACACAGACATCAGAGCTGCCTGGTGACTGCAGAAGGCAAGCCCATCTTTGGTATGAAGCATTCAGAAAGCTGATGCAATCGCAGTGAGGTGCAGGGGGACACAGGCTGCATCTGGGTTACATGATGCTGTGTCCGTTCCAGGGCCTAGACAGCAGCCAAACAAGTACCACAGAACTCCAGGGGTCTAGAGGAGCTTTCTGTTTCCTGCTGCTTGCATGTCTCTTTTTACTGCATGCCCTGCTTGGGGAGACACCTTGTTACCCTGAAAAGCCCAAGGATTCCTACAACAGTGACAGGTGGCTCCCCCTTTGCAAGGCAGCTGGAGGGAAGCCCTGGCACGGGGGAGTTAAACATCAAATGGAAAACGCTTTATCACTAGAAAATTGAAAACAGACATTTAAGAATAAAGCCAGTGCTGCCCTAATCCCAGAAGGGAGAATAAGGACTTGGTTGTGGGCAGATCCACCTTGCGCTGCTGTCTTTATTGAGTGCTTGACAGTACCACCAGCCTTACCTGAGGTGGTGACACAGTCCCTGGGAATGGGGACTGACAAAGCTTCCTGACAACAGAAGGCCTGACAAAATAAGTTATCTTCTCAGCAAAGCAGCAGGTTGGTCTTTTGAAACCGTGATAGATGGACTGCATCTGGCAGATAACACAGGAAGAAGCCTCTTTGGATATCCCGTGAGGCACAAATCTAATCGTACTTGGTTTCTGCAGATCTCAAGGTATCTTTTCACTCCGTGCAAATGAGGAAATGTTTTTTTCTTAAGTGGGATCTTAAGAGGAAGAGATAAAAACACAGGCCTAAATGGGACAACTGAGCTGAGTACTGAGACTCGGCCAGACATGGGGCAAATGCTGTGTCGTGGGCAATGTTCAGACACTTTGGGGGTCTGGGCTGTGAGCAGCTGAGTAAGACACCCTGTGGGCGGGAGAAACTTATCACTATACCTGGTCATTCCTCTTTTCCAGGCCAGTTTTACCACAGCCATGTCCTGCTAGTTGATGTCACTTATCCACTAGGGTCCTCATACCACCCAGCTCACCCAGCGCCAGGGATGGCAACAGAAGTCCCTAGCCCCAGGTGCCCCACCCACCATCTACCGTTAGTTTCCTCAAGCCCTTCAATAAAACACTCTAGAAGATACCATTATCTCTAATCAAAACTTGTTTGCCTTTTTGTCGTGCGTGTGTGTGTGTGCATGTGTGTGATGTGATGCATATGAGTATATGCATGTTTGTCTGTGGTTGTGTGTGCATATGCATGCACACACAGGCCAAAGACTGATGTCAGGCATTCTCAATTGTTCTTCCACCTTATTCGATGAGGCAGGGTCTCTCAATCAAACCCAGAGCTAACTGATATGGCTGGTCTTGATCGCTAGCTTGCTCTAAGGAGCCCATGTCTGTCAGCTTCTGGGGCTAGAATTACAGGCATGTGATATGGGATTCCCCTTTGTATGTTGTGAATACTGTTGGTTAATAAAAAATCTGTCTTAGGCCGGCACAAGACAGAACTTAGGTAGGCAGGAAAAACTAAACTGAATGCTGGGAGACATGCTGGGAGAAAGAAGGTGGAGTCAGAGAGAAGCCATGTAGCCCCACTGGAGACTTTTGCTGGAACTTTACCCGGTAAGCCACAACCATGTGGCAATACACAGATTACTAGAAATGGGTTAAATTAATATGTAAGAGTTAGCCAATAAGAAGCTAGAGCTATTGGGCCAAGCCATGATCTAATTAATACAGTTTCTGTGCGGTTATTTTGGGAGTCCGGGCAGCCAGGAAACGAACACATGGCCTCCTACAAAAGGCATGATGCTGGGCCCACTCAACATTTTACTAAGGTCCTGTGAACCTGAACTCCAGATCTTCACACTCACAGCATCTCCCCAGGCCCTCCAACCGGAACACTGCTAAAAAGGGAAGGAGCCTGGCAAAAAGCATCTGCCATGGTCCCACTGCTCACTCACCAAGAGCTGTGATGGAGACAAGGGTACTGGCACGGCGCTCTCCCACGATCTGCCACTCTCCATCCACAGCCCGTACCCACTCGGTCACATGGCATTCGTACTGGCCCTCGTCCTCCTTCCTGCTGTTGAAGATGCCCAGGCTGAAGGAGTTGGGCTGCACCTGCTCCATCTGGATGCCCCCAAAGCTGCTGCGCTCCCAGTAGGACGAGCCCGGTTGCACGGTGCCGTCCCGGTCCAGCCACATGACGTTGCTGCGGCGGTTCTGCCTGTCCACAAGCTGCCAGATGACAGAGAAGCGGCCCTGCAGTCTGCCCACTGTGCGGACGCTACAGGAGAAGTGCAGATCCTCGCCCTCGAGGATGACGCTGGCATTGCTGGCCACCTCCACGGAAATGCTGCTTTCTGGGGAGGAGAGAGAGTGCCACACTGGGGGTTTATGGTCTCCAGGGCACCCCCCTCACAGATGACACAGGAAAAAGGGTGCAAACCGAATCCCATGACTCAGTCAAAGGAGCCAAAGCTCTGATTTGCTCTGACAACTTACTGCTGTAAGATCTGGCTGGTGCAGACCAGGCATTGCCTCCTAGATCTGGTAGTCTAGAATGCTCTTTGTTTGTGGAGTGGATTGGGATAATGAGCTCCTAAGACCTAAGAGTAAATCAGAACCTGAGAAATTCAATACAATGACAGGGTGTTGATAGCATAAAATTATTTCTGGGTGACCTGTTCAGATGCAGTTCAAGGCTTTTGGTTCGGAGTTTCGGCATGAGGAAAAACTTCCTAATCCGACCACACCGGAGCTACAGCAGTCAAACAAAAGCTATAAAATCCTTAGTGTGCCATTTGAATCCTTCAGGGAAATATTAGGAAGTAGAAAAGATGTCAGGAAGTACTTGGAAGATGGCACGTGTTTGTGTGTGGAAAATGGGACACAGATGGTCTAGCCTCACCAGGAGTGTGTGGGGAGCGAAGTTTCATGTTTTCATTAACACAGAAGCTCACCATCCACCACTCCCCTGTTCTACCCACTCATTCAGCCCCGGGGCACCTCTGCTCGCCACCCTGACAGTCTGCCAAGCAAAGGTGGGGATAAGAACTTCACTCCCAGCCTAGCTTGGTCTAGCCTTTGCCACTCCTTTGGATAGCTGGTCTCAGTCAAGGGGATGATTCAAACTTGACAAGCCTCAGCTTCTTCTTCTGTAAGATACCATTTCTAACTTACAAAAAATTAAAAAGCAAGTAAGACAATCACACAGGTTGTGTAACACACAGTGCGCTTTTTAAAGGCGGTGTCCACAATCATGATTGATCTTACTATACTAGGATATTTCTGCCTTCATAAACAGCATGGCTAACACTTTCCTAATTATGCATATATTATTTTGTATAATTACCTATATTGAGTTCAATAAGCTCATATAAATTAAACAACACAACACATAGTGTCATAATCAATTTAAATTCAATTTTCTTGGCACCATTGACAATCGATTAAGTCAAACCCCAGATCAAGAAGCACACCCGATTACTGCAGCATGTGGATCCACTTTATTCTTCTCCCCTTCATTTCCCCATAGACAGAAACGGCAAAGAAGAGCACCGGGCCTCAGCGCCTAGCGTTTGTCATAGTGAGTAGGCTGTGCTTGCTCCATAGGAAGTGGGTCTGGACAATGTGGGAAGAGCAGGCCTCAAGAGGACAGCCTGCCCAGGGCAAGGCTCTTGTCGGCAGGGCTTCGGAGCTTGGCTGCCCTGCCTGCCTCCTGACTGGAATCCTGGTGTTCTCACCAAGCCTCAGTTATCACGTGCACAGTTGGGACTCTACCGAGTGTCTACTTAGGATCACAACACTGAGAAAGGAAATGGGGAAGTGGGCAGAACTGAGGCTGAACCTAAGGCTCATGGATGCTCCACAGGCATTCCACTGCTGAGTTACAGCCCCAGTGTTATTCGTCATCACCAATATCCTTCCCCACTGTTTTCAGCTCGAGGTGAGATGCAGAAGACAGCTTCAGGATCAAGGAAGAAAACCCTCTGGTCTGTCTCATGCAGAAGAACGACCTGTCGGACATCAGTCGTATGTACTACTGCCACCCCAGTGGACTCCTAAGGACATTCGGGATGGCTATTTGGAGGAAGCCTGGAAAACCTAGATAGAAGGAAAGCCTCTGGCAGCCGAGGCCTGGACAAACACGGATCTGCTGCTGCACTGCACGCTGTAACTATTTATCCGGGTTCCCAGGCTTAGAACAAGGTAAAATCCTCCGGACTGAATGAAAACTAGGACAGAATCATTCAAAATCTGAGTGTGTGTTCATAAATGAAATTCCCAATCAGGAGGCTGCCGGCGGAGCACAGGCTAAGCGCAGAGCAGTGGGTTCGGAGTTAGAGCAAATGTTCCTAATGCAATCGCAATCTCAACCGCTAACTGCACAACCGCATCAGACACTTCCCTGTGTGTGCTCTGACATCTCCATTCACAAGATGGATGTAACGCTAGCTTGGACAGAGATTGGAGGATTGAGAGCAGAGAGATCCTTTATGCAGAAGCACTTTGGGTTCTTAGGAGGAAAGGTGCCATTAAAATCCAGGGCATTATCACCATTACCGATTGATTGTTGTTCTTCAGTAGACTTACCCAAGTGGCCTTGGGGCAGGATCTGGTGCTGCTGGGGGACTTTAACTACCCAGTTATCTGCTGGAAAAGCAATATAGCAGGCCACAGATCATCAAACAAGTTCTTGGAAGGGCTGGGGGAAATCTTTTAGTACAAAGATAGAGGAAGCAAACAGGGTGGCCGCCCTTCAAGGAGAGATTAGTTTAAAAGCACAGAGTCCGTGGTTAGGGCAGGCACAGGAAAACAGGATAAAGAGTGTGGGCATTCAGTCCGATCGTTTCAACTGTACATATATTCAGCAAGCACCTACTCTATGCAAAGCACCATGCAATTGCCAGAAAAGCACCAGAGTTCAAGGTTACGTGTGTGTGTGTGTGTGTGTGTGTGTGTGTGGTAAGTACAATAAGCATGACAGAAAACAATCCCATTGATGAAAAGAGAGAGAAGGATGACAGGCCTCCTCAATCTATTTTGGACTTCACACTTAACAGAGAAACATTTCAAACACATAAATGTGTAAATAAAAATGTAAAGGAAATCATTACAAGGCTAAGAGGAGGAACAGTCCTAGGAGCTAAGAAAAGGTTAAAGGTTAGTTCTTAAACTGGACCATCTTGTTTAAAAATCAGAGCGTTGTGAGTTTTGATTAACGTTTTGCTAAAAACAGAACTGTGAGAGAAAAGAGATTAATAAGAACGTCTCGACATCATGGATATTTTAAACACAGCATGCATGCACTCTGTTCATCGCTGAAGTTCCCAGAAGGGCACCACCCATCCTGACACGGTCAGTGTGCACGGAGGCAGAGCCCCTGGAGCAGCCTTGAGAGGCCCGAGCTCTCGAAGCATACTCCAGTAAGGCAGACACCCCATCCCCTGACCATCTATGTGCACATTGGGATGAATCTATCACTTCGTGCATGCTAGCCGAGTGCTCTACCACCCACCGCCTTCTAACAATGCAATTTCAGTACAGAAGAGACAATTAGGGAACTACCCGCCTTGATACCTGGAAAAACCCAGACAGCAAATCCTTCCTAACAATGCAGTTGATGATACCCAAATCCTCCCATAAGAGATGAGCTCTTTTTAAGTGAGATTTCAAGGCAGGCCTCTACCCACTTCTGGGATTTAACTCCTCCAGAAGAGCAAATGACTTCCCGGTCTTCTCCCAAGCTGAGCTGGCAAGGCTGGTGTTTTAAACCAAGCTGCGTGAGTTCAAGTCTGCAGGTACCATCTCCAGCCAAGACATGCCCCTGCTGCTTTGTAGACTGGGGGCTGAAGAAGGCAGAGAGGCCCTCACTCTGGTCATCTTATCCCAGTCTGCCCCTTCTCCCTGGAGCTATTCTCTCTCCACTACTTCTCAATTTGGCACTAGTCACTGCACCAGGAACTAGTAAGTGACGCACTTCTACTTACTCAGGGGAAGGACGACGATGGGGATGTTCTTGGGACGCTTGCTTTCCTTGTCGATGAACTCGCCAGTGACAGTCTTCTCTCGTTCTGTCACCCGACAGTTGTATTTACCGCTGTCTTCCTGGCGGAGGTGGTATATCTTAAGTACAAAGACACCGTCACCCTCTTTGGCCACTTTAAGCTGTCCCTTGGCTTCACGGTGGGCAAATTCACTGTTGAGGACCGGCACAGCGTTAGGCCCCATGGTGGCAATGAGTGAGCTGTTGAAGGCCCAGGAGACGGCAAAGTACCGGTCAGGAATGTTCTGAGCCTCTAGGATACACCTGAACTCCACTGCCTCGCCCACTGTGTGTAGCCGCTTATCTGTCTCCAGGCGCACGGTGAACTCTTTGTCTGCGAACACAAACAGACTGGATGCATTCTGGGCAAATGAGGGCTGCAACCCAAACTGCTTCAGGAAATCCCTGTTCCCTAACCTTCTTCATGACACTAACCACAGAGATGACTCTGTTCATCTTGAGAGAAAAACCCAACTCCAGCCATTAGGAGCTTACCACTTGCATCTAGACCAACAGGACTCTGTCAAGGAGCACACTGCTCCAGATTAAACCTCCGGCGCCTGCAGACAAGCCTAGTCTCACTCAGTGGCAGCTGGCAAAGGTCCAGGCCTGAGTTCCGTTAGGGCAATATGATTACAAGGACATTTGTTTGCTCAGCAGATCCTGTAGGACTCACCTCACAGAGGTCTGTGAGACAAAATCAGGCACTGACCCCAGTTCTAATCAAAACTCAGGTGAAGGGGCTGGAGAGATGGCTCAGAGGTTAAGAGCATTGCCTGCTCTTCCAAAGGTCCTGAGTTCAATTCCTAGCAACCACATGGTGGCTCACAATCATCTGTATTGAGGTCCGGTGCCCTCTTCTGGCCTTCAGGCATACACACAGACAGAATATTGTATACATAATAAATAAATAAATAAATAAATAAATAATATTGAAAAAAAAAAACTCAGGTGAATTTACTGAGATTCTTCTCTACCACTATAAGAAGACTGAGAATTAGATGTGGGCAAGACAAACTAGCTGCGTCCCACAAAATGTCTTTGCACCAGCCTACAACCCGCTGGTCATGACTTTACTCAGACAGAGCAGCACAGAATCTACTTCCACTAACAGTCAAACACCTCTGGAAATGGCCAAGGATCAAGGCAGTAGCTCTCCCAAGAGCTGGTATCTATCTAGGCCCAGCGGTATCACCACTGCAAACAATGCCACGATCTCCAAGAAACAGTAGTGGTTGGTGGTCGACTCAAGAGACTTCACCCTGTAGTGGGAGGCACTCACGGTGGAAGTGAGGGGACAGGAAGAGGTGTTAGGACTCGGGAAAGCGGCACCATCTTCCCTTGCTGTGGGAGCCCGCAGCTCCTAACTCCTTCCAGTTCCAGCTATACTCCTTGAAGAGACTACAGAGGGAAATCCCATCATGGTGGAGTGTGAGCGTCTAAGCACTCATCAACCTCAATGCTGTAATGGCCTTCCCTCTGCGGCATTTCCAGGCCATCACTACCATCTTTGAGATCCATGCCTCGGTTGTCCCGAGCCCATCCCTCATGCTCTTCAAGCACACGAGCGTCCTATTTCCCCGTGGAAATGGACTGTGTGAGCCAAGGAAGCGTTGCTCTTCTCCAGTCCACTCAGCAGGTATTCTCTTTATCCCCTCCTTCTACACAGGTCAGTCTCCTGAGTCAGACACCATTTCTTGCCTGTGACCAGCTCCTCCCTGTAGTACCCAAAGCCCTCTCAAGAATACCTGTGACATGTCAGCTGTGGCCTCCGCCCCATCTCATATGAAATAGTTTTGGGAGACAACGGCAGAAAGCAAAAGGATTTTATTCTGTTACTGTCTACTAGGGCAACGTACCCAGATGAGACCGTGCCCATGTTATCCACTGTCATTAGCCCTCTGATCAATAAAACACAGTGATTCATAATCCATCATCAACCCTAAAAGGCACTCCTTCCAGGAGACTGCCTATGTGGCATACAGGGGATCCCAGGGTCTCAGACCTTCTCACTGTCCTAGGCTAAGTGGGCTACCGCTAGGGCTTTCCTCTTTTGGCAGCCCCGGATGCTGCTTATCCCATGAGGATGCCTCAAGTTCCATGGAGCCTTCACATTTCCTGGAGATGCAAACCCCCCTTTCTGCAGAGCAATCTGTTCTTGCTTATACCCAAACAATCGACTATGGCATTTGACGTAAGCTCTTCTATATCCCCTTTTCCTAGCCCACTGACATCTGGCTTCCTGATCCCTTGTCCACTGACCTAGTGAGCAACACCAATGGCTGACCCGACCCTCATCCTCCTGAGCACGCTCTAGCCTCTGGGACTGCTCTCCTCCCTTGGTTCCAGGACAGCATCCCTTCTGCCTATCCCCTGCCTCGCCTGACCATTTTGCTCCTTTCACAACGGGGCTTGTTCTCGAACTACCTCCTACTGCCATGGGTCTCTTGAACTTGGTCCTATTCTTGCCCTAAGGGCTCTCCTCCTCACTTGTGTTCAGTCTTTAGATGTCCATGTCCAATGACACGATAGGTGTGTCATGCTCTGAGTGTCTCTGAGAGTCTGCTGACAATGGACGCCTCGACTAAGTTACAGAGACAACCAGTGCTACCACCAACAGGTGAACAGACCTCCCAGCGGGGCTCTCCACGTCCCCATGACCCTGCATCACTGCACAGGGCAGCCCTGGGGCCTCGCACCACACCTTAAGTGCTGGAAAGACTAATGTCTATTAAAATAAACATGAAGAAAAAGGCGGAAGGTGGAGTTGCAGCTCCTGAGCCTGAATAGGTACACACCGTGAAGATATCAACGTTTATTTTTCCATTAAAATTTTCCTTTGCTTGCTTAGTCTGGATACATTTGCAGGGCAAGTTCAAAATGTCCTAATTCTAAATTGGTAAGATTAAAATAAAGAAGATTAGCTGATGCAACCTAATTTAAAAGCATTAAGACTCGAAATTAGGCCCAGACTTTTTTTGACACTGATCTTAAGACCAAGCAGGAAGGCAAATGATAAACAGGAACCAAAGCCTCTTGGGTAAACTTAATATTAGAAGACCCAGAAGGCACTAAGAGCCCTGGTCCTAAGTGTGGATCGAGCATGCCTCTCTCACCAAGAACCCCACCTCCATTTGTTTTCACACCCACTGGGTGTCCAGAGAACCTCCTAGCCTGCTCCCCCTAGAGCTGTGCTAGACAGAATGCAGACTAGTGAAGAAGGACCTGGGGAGTCCATCAGAGACACAGCTTCCCCAGCCCTGCCCCAGGAGTCTCTGAGGAGGGACTTCCGGGATGAGTCAGAAAGTTCAGTATCAGGTGACTCGGAAGCATTGCTCTCATATGTCCCAGCACCTTTGCAAGGAGGACAAGAGACAGTGCTGACAAGAACACTGCCACCTGTAACACAGAAACATCCTGTCGTCAGCAGGACCAACAGCCCTCAGCAGGGAGAGGAGACAAGGCCCTCCAGTGATAACCATCCTCCAACCAAAGCCAGGCCCACATAAGAACCTGCCCCAGCTCAGCAAACACCGGCCACAACAGCATCAGCTCTCAATGGAGCTCCGCAGGTGCAAGAACCTAGAGGAGAACCAACCCAGAGTCTCAGGAAATATCAAGAGAAGCTGTGGAGAGCTGCGGCTTGCCAGGCCACCATCACTACCTCAGCCTTAAGGACTGCAACTTGCTAGGCCACGACCACTACCTCAGCCCGAAGCACACCATTCTTCCCCCTTAGGGACCCTGCCAGGCCTTCCCTTGACAAAGCGTCCACAGCAGGAGCTAACACTCTACACGGGCCTCATAGCACACATCTGGTTATTGCTGGGACCACACCACAGAGCACTGTATTCGCTACGCTCAACCGCAAGGTGAGGAAGCTATCCTACCTTGCTCCACAGACATAACAACATGTGTTAAAGCATTTTAGAAGTTGTAAAAAAAATGGCAGGAATATTAATATAAAAATAATGGTACATTAACATCTGCTTTGCTTGATGGTTCACACATCCAACAAAAGGCTCATCATCTCAAATGTCCTCTGCAATCGAAACATCATCAATCTGGGTGGCATCCACGGCTATCAGGAATGGGAACCCAGAGTCATAAGACACAAAGATTTTCTATGGTATCTCTCATTTTAAATTTTTTTAAAAAAAGATTTACTCATTTTATTATGTGCCTGCATGTATATGTGCACATCACATGTGTGCTTGGAGATCAAAAGAGGGTAAAGGATCCCCTGGGACTGAAGTTGAAGAGTTGTGAGCCACTGTGTAGGAGCTAAGAATTGAACCTTGGTCCCCTGCAAGGGCAATACGTGCTCTTGGCCACGCTCCAGCCTTCTCTCCAGCCACACTTTTCTGCAAAATCTCTCATTTTTAAAAACAAATTTCTTATTCAAAATAAAGGATGATAGCATATAGTAAAGAAAACACGATGAAGAGCAGAGGCCGTACGGGCAGCTGTCTGTGGTGCACTGCAAGTTGGGTCTGTGTGCCTGTTTTCTCCAGCCGACATCACAACCATCTCTAACCTCACCCAAAACCCTACTGTGTTGTCATGGCCACCAAACAAGGTGTCCTCACACCCTCCTAGTGTCTGACTCCCCA
Source organism: Neodon shergylaensis (assembly GCA_025134845.1). Lineage (NCBI taxonomy): Eukaryota > Metazoa > Chordata > Mammalia > Rodentia > Cricetidae > Neodon > Neodon shergylaensis. The sequence goes on from JABTXL010004201.1 coordinate 394,230, forward strand.
CCAGGTAAAGGACAAGAAGCTGAGAGAGACTGACCAGTGGGCTGGACGTTGACCACAGCACCCTCGGAGCGCTTCCTAGTCATGGCGTACCAAGAGCCATCTGGATCTTGGATCCACTCAGCAGCCTCGCAGTAGAACTCGCCCTGGTCGGAGGGCTGCAGGTGGAAGATGGTGAGACGGAAGGTGGTTCTCCCCAGCTTGTCCAGCCGCACCTCCCCCAGGCTCTGCCGCTGGGCGTATTCACTGCTGGAGTGCAGGATGAAGTCTCGGCTCAGGGAAATGACCTCCACCGGCTTCTCGCCACCCTTCCGCCGAAGCCAGGATACTGAGAGGTGGCTGTGCTGGTCACTCTCAGTGGACACTTCACAACTGAGCTCCAGTGGGTCCTGTTCTACTTTGTGCAGAGTCTGGGGGACAGCTGTGGTCTGCAGGGAATCTGGGATCACTGTAACACAGAAAGTTCCAACAGAGGAAGGTTACAAGGCTACAGAATCTGAGACTCACTTTCCGAGAGGCGAGGGCCCTACTCTACACAGAAACCACTATTACTGCCTCAACAAAAGCAGCCCTAACAATCGATTCAAGGCCACAGACAACCCCAAAAGGCATATAAACCTAAATACACTTTTCTTTTATGGTAGCCAAGATAATATTTTTGGCATGGACACCTTCTTGGTATTTTAATAACACTCAGAGCAAAGATGGACTTTATTTGAAAAATGTATACAATAAAAAATTCCCTGAAAAAACTGTGTAAGAATAATCGCTGAGGTCTAATAAGATTTGATGTTGGTTTTGGTATTGCTTTGAGATACCTTCACCTCACTTCTGACTGGGAACGGCTCCTGGACCTTCTGGCTTTCCATTCCTAAACAGCCCTTTCCCTCTTCCCTTCTGGACTCTCCTCTCCATCCCATCTCCCAGTTCACCTCATCCACGCACTGTCCTGAGATGTGGGACTGGGGAGTAGGACTAGAGAAAACCATCATCATTCCCTATTTTCCCCTTGTCCTGGGGAAAGAGCCTAGGACTTGAATAGGCAAGTACTCTACCACTGGGCTCCAACCCCCACAGTCTATCTCTTTAATTTGGAGACCAAGTCTCACAATGTTGTCCAAGGTGGCCTCGAACTTGTGATCTTCCAGCCTCAGCCTTCCAAGTGGCTGGATTACAAATGGGCACCACTAGGCCTGGCTGCACCCCTGTGCCTTCACAGGATTCATCAAAGTGACCACAGCTGTACACAGAGGACTCAGGCAAATGAAGACACTGCTGTGTCCAGTAACTGGGGTTTTTTCTGACCTTTATCTTTCTGAAGACTATACGTCACCCTACTCGCCACCTCTGCTGCCTGATAAAGGTGCTCCAGTCATGACAAGGGCATGTTTTCCTCCCTGTTCCGGTCCCAAGGTTGATGTTTAAAGTTCTTACTTAGAGGCTCATTACAGAAATGAAGACGAAGAAAAGGCAGTGTCCTTATTACAAAAGCCCCACCAACAGGTCCTGCCGAGCTCAGGACTTGGGTACAAATCAGAACAGTCCTGCTGCTATCTGCCCTTTCTCACTGGCAATGGTAACCAGAGGGGCCCACGCTAAATGCTCCCGACTCTTCCAGCTTACATCCTCCCCAGCACAGAGAGCATTGGAGAGATAGGCAGTCTGTAGCTTCTTAGCATGCAGCCAGGGAGGTCTCAGTACCCGGAGCCCTACTCTCTCCTTGGACCTCAAAACCTGTCCTTTTTCCTCATCATTTCTGAGAGATGGAGTCCAGGGAATTGCACCCCAAAATAGGGACACTTTCTGTCGATTACTTCACATTAAAGACAAACCCTTTGGACAGTAGTGGATGCTTGAAGCAGCGCTATTCCAGTGTGTGTCTGCCCAAAGAGCCGGCCTGCTGAAGAAGCTCTCACCTTCTGCTTCTTCGCTGGATTTTCTATTAATTGAACTCAGATCAACAGGGAAGGAGACTAAAGAACACAACTGTTCATGGGCAGCCTCAGTCACAAGCGCCCGTCTGTCTCTGAGATCCACTCAGTTCCCAGAAGAACAATTACAATCACTAAAATCACTTACTATATCTCAAATGGTCTCATTCCCTTCTCACTCTCTGTCCCCTCTGAGCATCTGGAATTCACTGGGTTATCTGAGCAGGGACTCTCCTGAGATTGCCCTCACACACATTACCGCCCTCCTGCAGCGACCCTCCTGTTAGCGGCTATCTACTGCCACTGTCCCCGCCTCTGGAGGGTGGGACTTTTGCTCCTGCTCTTTTAAGGGCTTTGCTCTCTTCCCGCTGACCTTACCCCTTTATCTTCTGAGCCATCCCTCCAAACTGTTACCCACAAATGTCGTTACCTTGCCTCGGCCTCCTGGATGCTGGGATGATAGGCATGAGGCACCACTCCCAGATTTTGCCTTTACATACTCATACTGCCCTTGACCAGGAAAGGCCTGGTTAATCAATGAGGTTCTTAACGTTTGCACAAGAACTCCCAAGTGTCAGCCTCAAATAGTGTTCACAAGTGTACAAGGAAATCGTGTTCACTTATGCTCCCCTATGTATCCTAAGATATTTGGGGAGTCTGTCTTTCAGCAAAGGTGCATGGCAACAGAAGGGGCTCAGGCTGACACCGGCCACACGAAAGCAATGTCTCCTTACCCACTAGGTTCATCTTGGCGCTGTAGCTCCCAAAGTAGCGCTCATCCGTGTTGGGGGTGTGACATTCATACTCCCCAGCATCCCGGGCTTGCAGCTCTGTGATGTGCAGCAAGGCCGAGTTCCCCTGGATTCTTTCCACGTAGATCTTCCCGCCTCGGACTCGCTGGGTGTAGATGGCATAAGGGAAAGACGAGTCCACTGTGCTAACGATCTGGACTTCACGTTCCGGAGCGGAGGGTAAGTAAATGGACCACTGGAAGTTCTGCTCAGAGGGACCCTGGTAGCCACTCACATTGCACCAAATGGTGATGTGGGAGCCCTCTGTGCGGTACAAGGGTCCTTCCTGGACGGTGACCTGTCGCTGTGCAGACACCACACCTAAGGGGAGACAGACACAACAACGTGCTTACTTTTCTGACCAAATGCAAAACAGACAGCACTCCCCAGAGGATCTGTTATTGTGCGACATGATGGCAATATAAATAGGTTACTGGCCCTTTCCAAGGCACTCTGTGATTTATAAATATTAATTAAAACACTGTAGTAAAGCTCTGAATCTAATCTGCATATATGAGCATTTGATCGCACAAGGACGTGGCTCTGTTACTTATTCAACGCTGACCCTTGTGAATTTCATTTGGTCTCTCTGTCATTTATACGGCAGTTTTATATCTATTTATTAATACTGTTTATAAAGTTTTTAATAAAATGAACAGGAAAAGTTGAATCCTTGGCACAAATCCAGCCAAAAACAAATAAAAGCAGCCACCTTGTAATCTGGTTGAAATTAAATGTTTCTCCCATGATTAGCGGGGCTGGCCCAAGAAAGCCACTGAGTCTTTTTTGTCTGGGGGAGGGGTGGGGCAGTGCTGCATTCTTTCTTCCATCTCATCCCAAGGAGCAGCTTCTTTTCCCTGCACAAACAGAGGCCAGCAGATCTGGCAATGGCAGTGAGCGGGGGTGTGAAGCAGGGCAGATTCCCACCAGCTGGCACAGAGGGGCGGCGCATAGCAGTACTGAACCAGGGTTAGCTGCTCTTGGGCTCTTGGTTCTGACTGGCCCATCAAGTCCCTGCCTCTTGGTTCAGGCACAGCTCTTCAGGGTCACTTCTGCCTCTGCCTACCCTATGTCCTTCACATTGCATCCTCTTGCAGGGAGGGGCAAAAGTTAAATCTGGAGACTCAAGGTTCTCATCCCATGGCATCTGCTATGCTTTCGACAGGGTCTGAGTGTGTTCCATAAGGGTTCATATGCTGGTGAGGAGAAGCGAGGGGTGAAACCTGTAAGAGACAGGGGCCTAGGACAAGGTCAAGAGGACATGGGAAGACTGGAAGGGATCAATGTCAACAGCTGGGATGAGATAGCTTCCACAAGGGTGGTGTGTGTGTGTGTCTGTGTGTGTGTGTGTCTGTGTGTGTCTGTGTCTGTGTGTGTCTGTGTGTGTCTGTGTTTTAAATCCTCCAAGTCTGACCTCCTGCCCCACTATACGATGGTTCCTCACTCTTGCACATTACACTTTCCAGCCAGGACACCATCCACCATGATGTGACACACTCAAGAGGGCCCTCACCAGAAACAGAACACACAGGGCCAACCAACCACGGGCTAAAGAAACCACTTTTTAACACAAAACACTCCAGCCGGGCAGTGGCGCACGCCTTTAATTCCAACACTTGGGAGGCAGAGGCAGGCCGATCTCTGTAAGTTCAAGGCCAGCCTGGTCTACAAGAGCTAGTTCCAGGACAGGCTCCAAAGCTACAGAGAAACCCTGTCTCAAAAAATCAAAAGAAAAAAAATTAAATAAATAAATAAACCAAAACACTCCGCCTTAGGATTTTGGTACAGCAACAGAAAATGGATTGCTAACTGGGTGGTGGTGGCGCACGCCATTAATCCCAGCACTTGGGAGGCAGAGGTTGATCTCTGTGAGTTAAGAGACCAGCCTGAGACCAGAGACAGAGCAAGTTCTGGGACAGCTAGGGCCACACATAGAGAAACCCTGTCTTGAAAAATTAAAAAAGAAGAGGAGGAAGGAGAACAAGGAGGAGAAGGAGGAGGAAATGGATTGCTGTATCTACCCATTCCACTCGAACAAGGAGAGCCAACTTAGAAGTCAGCACAGCTCAGACCAGATACAGCCGAGTCACCTTGGTACCCATTTTCATCTCCAGACCCTGGTCTCATCTTACAAAAGGACTTCAGAGAGGACAATGTTGCAATGTTGGCTCTGTCACTTATCAGCTGGGACCTTGGGTAGGGCACTTAAGGCCTACAAGCCTCAGTTTCCTCATGTACAAGATGAAAAAGATTGGATGTCTACAAAGCACTCAGTAAAAAGATGCTAAGTCTCAAACTAGCATGGACCGGATCTGGAGACTGACCTTGGTCAATAACTGCTCAGGGACATTTCTGTAGCCTCCTGTGAATGACCACATCCCGGCTGCTCACACCTACTCAACACTGCAGTCCACTCCCACGAAACCTTTCCTTTTACCCAGGAGAAACTCAGCTTAAGCAGACTCGGCTGCTACAGTGGTGGGACAACACCAATCCTAGTGGGCCCAGCTCAGTCTAGCCCACAGGGTCTTTGGACCTCAAAGCAAGCTAGCCTAATCTGCAGGACAACAGACTTCCAAAGGCCAGCTATGCTAACAATAACAAGAAAATAATTAGCTTTTAGGGGTTGGAGAGGTGGCTCAGTGGTTGAAGCACTGGCTGTTCTTCCAGAGGTCCTGAGTTCAATTCCCAGCAACCACATGTTGGCTCACAGCCATCTATACTAAGATCTGGCAACCTCTTCTGACCTGCAGTCATTCAGGCAGACAGAACACTGTATACATAATAAATAAATAAAAGATTTCCTTGCAAGCAGAAAATATTTAAAAAAGAAAATAATAAACTTCTTTTTTTTTATTTTACAAAGGGCAGGGAAGGGTTGAGGAGAGAGCTTAGTTGGTTAATCTGCTTGCCACACAAGAATAAGGAGCACATTTGAGCCCCAGGACCCACTGGCTAGGCACAGTAACCCACATCTGTAATCCCAGCACTGGGCAGACAGTGAAAGGAAGCTGTCCTGGGGCTTGCTGGCCAGCAGAGCAAGGGGAGCTCCGGGTTCGAAGAGAGACCTTGTCTCAAAAGGTGACTTCCCTCTTCCATACACATGTACATGTATGTCTATGCATGCACACACACACCCCAACCCGAAACCCCTCCCACCCCTCCAACGCCCCTGCACACGCACATACATGGGGAGAGGACACCTAAGCAGGACAAATGCGACATGAGAACCTGCTTGTTCTGCTTGAGGACAGCCACTACTATATTTAAAGTCACAGAGGAGGCAACTGACAGTAATTTCCAAAGTTAGTATTCGGCACCTAACATGAGTTAGGCACTTTTATGAAATTGAAATACACTCATACATTGTGACAATTCAAGCAAACACTTGAGTTCTCCTGGAATGCACAACACTATGAAAACAAGTTGGCTGCAATCCTAACATTAGGTCTCCTTGACATTAGGGCTTTGTACTTCAGTGATCCAACACTGAGCAGCTCATGCATGCCTCGCCCATTGCGAAGGAGGCTGGGGGCAGGTCAGAGAACTCTAGCACTTTCCTTCCTAGACTGCTTCTCCTCTTTGGACCCACATGGAAAAACGGCGGTGGGGGAAGCCTCAGAAAACAACAGTGACCTGATACCCCCTATGATGCCATCACTCTGGGCTGCAGCCTGGGGGAGTTGGTTCTCTCCTTGTACCATATGCTTTCCAAGGACTGAACTCAGGTCACAATGCTTGATGGCAAGTGTCCTTACCATCTCACCAGCCCCATGAAGTGCGCATAGGAATCAAGTTTTAAATGCCCTCATGTAATCCCAAATATGTGTCTCAGATGTAAGAACTGTCTGCCTTGGGGCTGGGGAGATGGCTTTATTGGCCACACAAGCACAAGGACATGAGTTCAGATCCCCATCGCCCATGTACGAGCTGACACAGAGGCGCAGGCCTGTGATCCCAGTGCCGGGAAGGCGCAGACAGGTGCACAGTCTAACAGACTCGAGAGCGCCAGGCTCAGTAAGAGATCCCGTCTCAAAGGAAATAAAGCTGAGAGCAATCAAGGAAGACATCCGAAGTTGAATGCTGGCCTCAAGTGCACACTCACATGTGCGTGCACACACACATACACAAAGAACTGACAGCCTTAAGATGTCTCTTTTCTGAATAGAGCCAGTCAGGTGCCTCCATGAATGGATGCATCGTAACTGTAGATTCCACAAAGTGCCATTCTCCTCCTGTCTCTTTTTGTCCAAAGAAAACAGCTGAGCTTCATTTCGTCTGGTGCAATAGATGATAATGAGTTTAACTAGAGTGCATTCAGCTCGCAGACCTTGCACAAGCACAGATCCTATACCCCCCGCACCCAAGGGTAAATAGTGTCAAGTGCCTGAATGAGCAGGGCGACAGGGTCAGAACAAGTCGTGCAGACCGGAAGCAGATTACCATCTGTCCTGACAAACATGGCAGCCGCAGCCAGCCATTCCTGTTTATTAACCATCTCTGCCACCCCGCAGCCATCCATTCCTGTTTGTTAACCATCTCTGCCACCCCGCAGCCAGCCATTCCTGTATTAACCAT